>JAMFTG010001351.1:0-22500 GCA_023974075.1 Chaenocephalus aceratus | reverse complement strand
CATGTTACCATGGGTTACCACGGAGCCTCAGTTTCCGCCGCTGCGAGGCTCCGGCGCTCGCAGCTCACGCGCGTGCCCCATTAACTGAGTTTTAAACATCACTTTAAATGGGAGATCCCCATAGGGCCCCGCCCACTCGATCGGTATCGGCCAATACTGATTTCCGGCGATCGGCCCCTGGATCGCTGCTTCCCTAGTTTGCACATATATTTGTTGTGTGATGAGACTTAAATCGCTCTCTTCCCTCAGGTACGGCATCTTCGAGCGCTGCAGGGAGTTGGTGGAGGCCGGCTTCGATGTCCGGCAGCCAGACAAAGAAAACGTAACGCTTCTCCATTGGGCCGCCATCAACAACAGGATAGATCTGGTCAAGTGAGTTCCAATCATGTCAAAGAGACCTGAGTTTGTGGTTGGGTGGTTTTTGCTATTTTGGAAGATATTTTAGATGTACTGTTACCCCGACAGATGACAGTTAGTTTTAGTCATGAGATTATATTAAATGTTTCAGTTATATTAGCGGAAATATATTCATAACGATGACATACATCGGAGAATCCTAACATATGAGAAGCTTAAACTGGAATCGCTTTAGTATTTGTTTCTTGATAATGCACTGAAGTGACATCCATTGTTGAATCCATTGCAGGTATTGTTTCTCCTCCTTTTCTAAAGACATGCTGCAACTTTTGGGGATTTAGTTTTGACGGAAATGATTTGGCTTTGCATACTTTTGTTTCGTTCTTCTTTTATGGTTCTTGGGATACAGTAATCTATCTATGCAGCTAGACGAGAATCTATCAGAAAAGTCATGCAGTGTATATGTAAGTTTTGACATGATGGCTTTTTGTTTGTTTAGGTACTACATATCTAAGGGAGGCGTAGTGGATCAGCTGGAGGAGACCTGAACTCCACTCCTCTGCACTGGGCCACCAGGTAACTCCTTCATATTGAAAGTCGAGAGGCGCTTTCACACCGGAGTACTTTTTCCCGCTTAGTTCAGAGAACTTTTTCCCCCCTCTTCAGTCCCTGCTAGAGAGGTGGGACTATCCTGGGGAGAAAGAAGTTCACATTTCTGATTGGCTGGGTGGATTGCAAACCGAGCCTCGTAAAACTCTGAACAGTTTTGTGAAGCCGCCATTGTATTTGCTGGCATTAGCATTATTAGCATTAGCCCAGCGCAGCAACGCAGAGAGGACTAACTTATGGCATCACAAAAATAAAACATGGGAGCGGTGGAGATGAGGAGGTGTCGGCGTTCTGGCGATTTACTCGGAAGGCTTCAGTAGAAGCTGCTGGGAGTCCCAGCAGCTTCTACTGAAGCTCCAACTCCGGGGACTTCCGGCCGGGGACTCCGGGTGGCAGTATACGCCGTGAAGTGGTTTGCGGCCTGCCAGTAAACCCAAAGCAGAAGAAGAAGAAGTGACTGCTTCATTTGCCTAATCCTCCCTCAGGGACTTATTCGGTGTGAACGCGATCGGCTCTCAGCTCCATGGGGAACTAAGTGATGGGAACTAAGTACGCAAAGTTACTTGGTGTGAAAGCGGCTTATGGGTCTCAGCGCCTCGTTTTTTAACTTGATGCTGTTTTCTGTCCTCTCTTTCTGCATCTTGCATAAAGGCACGGGTCACATGACACCCTCCCACGCAGCCTGAATTATTAATTGAGTCGCCTGCCACTGACCTTTACAGCCCCCCCGACCGACCAGCTGTTGCAGACCCGTGCTGGAGCGGAGTGCTGCTCAGCTTTCAAAAGCTTTATTGTCCAGTGGGACGTTAACCATAGCAGAAATTTAAAAAAAAATATTCTGGGAAAATTGTGTTTTGTGATTAAAAAGGATAATAACAAATACAAAGGAATATAAAAATAAGAAGTTATAGAAAAAATGTAAAGTAGAAATAACACTAAGTTAAAGTAGAAATGTGCATATTGTACATTATATTACAAAATAAATATGGTCAAATCTGTATATTAATATATGTTTATGGGTTGTAGAATATATAATAAAAGGGTTATTATGAAAATACCATGCTGGATGCGGTAAAGGCATGGTAACAAATCACCAGCGAGACAAACATGACAAGAACAAACACGCAGCCTTTCATATAAGGCAAGTTATAGCAACGTGAGTAAATAATCCCCTGACCTTTGGACCTCTGGAATAATGAAGTTGTTACTCTGCTCTTTTCACCAAGCGTTAACCATTCTGCATTTTAAAGAAGGCATAAAGCAACTCGGTACTGAGCAGAGTGTGGATTTTGAAATGTATTATAAAGTCTTTGATGCCGAGTGGTGATTTTCTGGAATAAGATGTACCGTACTTTTCGGACTATAAGCCGCGACTTTTCCCCCCATTTTTGTTGTACAGCTAGCGGCCACTAGGGAAACCTCCTACATCTATGGATTTTACAGGTAAAATTAACCACCTTAACGCTATGGGCTCTAGGACCGATCCGCGCCCGCCACCTTTAAGCGGCGGGCTCCAGCAGGAAAAGCTGGAGGCCGGAAAAGAGTGAGAACAGGTAGCGCGCCAAAGTAAAACCGAGAGACAGAACGAGAGCAAGACAGACGACCAATTTAGCTGCTGCGGCTTATATGCAGGTGCGCTTTATAGTCCGACAAGTACGGTAATGTGAAGTCTTTGTTCTGTGCTCTTCTTCTCCCAGACAAGGCCACCTCTCCATGGTGGTCCAGCTCATGAAGTACAGCTCAGACCCCTCTCTGATCGATGGGGAGGGATGCAGCTGCGTTCACCTGGCCGCTCAGTTCGGACCACACCTCCATCGTGGCTTACCTCATCGCCAAAGGACAGGTAGACGACCCCTTTGGATCCTAATATATCGTGGTCTATATGTTTGTTTAGCTAACATATCATTTTATTCTATGCTAAAATGTGTGAAAGCGCAGGATGGTTTCATATCATTTAATGTCCTTTATTCTTGAGGAATTGTGTTTTCGTTTTTGTTTCATGATCGGGATATGTCTACGTGGTTAATTGAATGTATAAGTGTGTGTGATTGTAAGCATGTGGACTCCAGGAAGAGGCTCCTGTTAAAGAAAAGAAACAGTCAGAAAGAAAGCATACCTAAAATACCAAATATAGGCAAGGCAAGTTTATTTATATAGCACCTTTCAGCACCAGGCAATTCAAGGTGCTTTACACAAATGAAAGACATTCAGATAAAGGCATTTAAAACCAGTAAAAGATACTAAAGAAACGTTAAAAGAAAAATGAAAAGACATTCAGATAAAGGCATTTAAAATCAGTCATTAAAAAGAAAAGCTAATAAAATAAACATTAAAAGTTACAGTGCAGTCTAAGATATGAATATAGTCCTTTTTCCATTCAGAACTTGCTTATTTGACAAGATATCTTTAGAATATTCACTCGGGTCCACAAGGATATTATTTAAAACTGTAAGTAAATACAAATAATCTTAATTTATTTTGTGTAATTTGGGTGTAGCTTGTTATACCCGTTCTCTCCATCAGGGGGAGCCATATGGTTGCTTGTATTTTCCACCTCTCTTCTTCTTCTTCTTCTTCATCTTCATTAATCTAATATATTCCTCTCTTCAGGATGTAGACATGATGGATTCAGAACGGCATGACTCCTCTGATGTGGGCGGCGTACAGGACACACAGGTGTGTGTGTGTGTGTGTGGTTCAAGCATTTTTCTGCACCTATGCACTACCATTTCTTATTCAGACACACTGTTGACATGGGATAAGATAAGATGGACCTTTATTAATCCCTGTGGGGAATTCAGTAGTTCAAACGGCAACAGGGTGAGGATTAAAAACTAGTGACAATGAAAGTTAACCCAAATTAAAAGCCATATTAAAAGGTTTTTAATTTGGTTTTTTAAACATTTCAAGGGAGTTTGTTGTTGTTGTCTTATTGTAGTGATCCTGTTCTCGCCTTGACTGTATTTGTTTGTCGACAGTGTGGATCCCACCCGGCTGCTGCTGACCTTCAACGTGTCGGTCAATCTGGGCGGACAAATATCATAAGAACACGGCGTTGCACTGGGCCGTGTTGGCTGGAAACACCACGGTCATCAGCCTGCTGCTGGACGCTAACGCTAACGTCGATGCACAGAACATCAAGGTAACCAATCCACTGTCTTTCTGATCCTTCACGGCCATATTATAGACTGTTATCGAGGGTGCTATGATGACGTGTTTTTGTAGGCTGACCAAAAGCTTCATCGCATCTTAACACCACTTTATGGTTTTTTGAAGTATTGAGCTAACTATTAAGGAACTACAGCACGGTCACATGACTTCACGTCACCACCGCTAAGCTAAAGGCGGCTAATGTTGGGCTATAAAGGAACTACAGCACGGTCACATGACTTCACGCCACCCACCGCTAAGCTAAAGGTGGCTAATGTTGGCTATAAAGGAACTACAGCACGGTCACATGACTTCACGACACCACCGCTAAGCTAAAGCGGCTAATGTTGGGCTATAAAGGAACTACAGCACGGTCACATGACTTCACGTCACCACCGCTAATCTAAAGGCGGCTAATGTTGAGCTATAAGGAACTACAGCACGGTCACATGACTTCACGTCACCACCGCTAAGCTAAGGCGGCTAATGTTGAGCTATAAGGAACTACAGCACGGTCACATGACTTCACGTCACCACCGCTAAGCTAAAGGCGGCTAATGTTGGGCTATAAAGGAACTACAGCACGGTCCACATGACTTCACGTCACCACCGCTAAGCTAAAGGCGCTAATGTTTGGCTATAAAGGAACTACAGCACGGTCACATGACTTCACGTCACCACCGCTAAGCTAAAGGCGGCTAATGTTGGGCTATAAAGGAACTACAGCACGGTCACATGACTTCACGTCACCACCGCTAAGCTAAAGGTGGCCTAAATGTTGGGCTATAAAGGAACTACAGCACGGTCACATGACTTCACGTCACCACCGCTAAGCTAAAGGCGGCTAATGTTGGGCTATAAAGGAACTACAGCACGGTCACATGACTTCACGTCACCACCGCTAAGCTAAAGGCGGCTAATGTTGGGCTATAAAGGAACTACAGCACGGTCACATGACTTCACGCCACCACCGCTAAGCTAAAGGTGGCTAATGTTGGGCTATAAAGGAACTACAGCACGGTCACATGACTTCACGTCACCACCGCTAAGCTAAAGGCGGCTAATGTTGGGCTATAAGGAACTACAGCACGGTCACATGACTTCACGCCACCACCGCTAAGCTAAAGGTGGCTAATGTTGGGCTATAAAGGAACTACAGCACGGTCACATGACTTCACGTCACCACCGCTAAGCTAAAGGCGGCTAATGTTGAGCTATAAAGGAACTACAGCACGGTCACATGACTTCACGTCACCACCGCTAAGCTAAAGGTGGCTAATGTTGGGCTATAAAGGAACTACAGCACGGTCACATGACTTCACGTCACCACCGCTAAGCTAAAGGTGGCTAATGTTGGGTATAAAGGAACTACAGCACGGTCACATGACTTCATGTCACCACCGCTAAGCTAAAGGAGGCTAATGTGGGTGCGATGACATTTAGACACTTGTTAGCAACTGCCGTTTTCTAAATTCACCAAGTGGGGTATTTACTGACGTATTGTATGTCGCAGAACAGAACGTTAAAATCTTTTCGGCTTGTGTGAACCACAGACCTTATTTTAGCATCTAACCGAAAAAATGTACTTCGAAATAAGGGAACCAAAAGTGCTTAAATGTTAAACTTATTCATTGTTTTAGGAGTCCTTCCTGCACCACTCTGTCAGTGAAATGTAGCACAAGAAATACGACAAGAAAGGTTGGAAATGTAAAAAATGTTTGCGATGCATAATCTCGTATTGTGTTGTTTTTTTTAGGGCGAACGCCGCTAGATCTCGCCAAGCAGAGGAAGAATGTTGGATGATAAATCACGTACAGGAGGCGCGGCAGGCCAAAGGCTACGACAGCCCGTCGTACCTGAAGAGGACTGAAATATGGACAAGGTACGTTACAGCATTTCAATTTAAGTGTCATCTACTACTTCATGAAGGTTGTCCGATTAGGCCTTTGTGATATGGCCTATGAATAATACCGTAATGATAGTATATTCATTAAGGATTATTTATAGGCCATATCACAAGGCCTAATGCCAAGATGTTTTGGAGAGGTATTCAAATATCAATATGTATATGATATTGAATTACCTCTCCAAAACATCTTGGCTGTCTAGGGGGGCTTGATTCAGTCTTTCCTTCTTTAAATACTTGTTCTACTTTCTTTCCATTCGCATGATATGTGACCGGCTCTATTGAAATCAGTCGGAAGACGCAACGTTCAAAATAAACGTGGATTAGCGTAAAAAAATAGTTGTTCGGGTGTTTTGTTTGATTTTAATAAACAAAGTGTTGGCTTTCAGAATATGAAACTTTTATTTCCAAAATCACACGATAAATAAATGTGTGTGAAGCTTGTAAAGGGAAGACGACCGCTCTCACTCGCCACTCGGCTGTTCCGCAGCGCCGCCCCCCCTCCCTCCGGCTGACGTTATGAATGTAAGAGTATAGTAATCATAGATAACACGGCAGGGTCCGTTACAGTTTGTTTTCATCTGATTTCAATTAAACAAAGTCTTGGCTTTCAGAATATTAAACTTGTTTCGGCACATTCAGATGAAAAATACAGCTTTGAAGCTTCGGCATAATTACAAGCGGAGAACGGAGTAATTTAACGTCACAGCAGGCACAACAACAGCCGGTGTTTCTCCTGAGGGTTTTCCCCGGGAAACAAACACAATACGCACAAGAAAAAATACACAAACACACACGTATACACTAGGGCTGTACCCGAATATTCGTTCGTTGGAGTACTATTCGGGTTTCAATTTCGTTATTCGTTTTTTTCCAAATTGAATTTATTGAAATCTACAATATCAACGTAAGAGCTTGTGCCTCTTCGGGGGGTGCTAACACTTAACCATAAACGTTATTGTTTACTTTCTCCGTCTTTATATGTAGATGTTACTTTTCTCCGTTAATCTCCGTCACTTTGTTTCCATAGCAACAACAACTTCCTGTCAACAGCGCTAACTCTCCTTCAAAATAAAAGCATGTCCATATAGACATATATAACTGCAACGAAAGTAACCAACACAATGCGATATCCTTTTCAATTTCAAAGAACACAAATTGGGTTACATTAACAAATAACTATAAAACAACAATACTGTAGAATAACAAAATGAATGCCGTGAATACACCGGAATACACGTGTTGAAGAGGTTCGCTGCTGATTACTACGCACCCCCCTCCCCCGCGCAGGTCGAATATTCGCTGCTGATTACTACCGAGTATCCGGAGCCCGAAAAATGGTATTCAGGACAGCCCTAGTATACACACACACACTCGCGAGCTTCCCCCAGACCAGTAATCCAAACGAAAATATCTTCCCTCCGTAGTATTTTGATCATTTGCTAACAACCAATCAGATCGATGGATTCCAGAGGAGAGGAAACTTGAAGGCCTTTTTCTCAAAATGATGGACTCGGTGACAGTCGTTATATAATGTGACATATTTGCTTAATATTCGGAGTACAACAACAATCCTGATATCATTAGAAAGCTAGGAATCTCCTCTTTCCAACAGTATACAACTCAAGATGTGGTCTTCGGGTCAATGTGACTGATTTCGATGGAGCAGGTCACATATAGCAAAAGACAGTTTAACACAATCTATTTAAAGAACATCTAAAGTTTATCCGCGTTTTGTCGTTAAATCTCATATTTCTTCATGTCAAAAGTGCAAAAAATGTATTCCTGGTTTTAGGAATATTTTTGTGCAGCCTTCTGACATTACGTCGAAATAAATGTATAACCTCTTGCGTCTCATGAGGTTTTTGTGATTTTGATAAGATGCATAAACGTGTTTTTGTTGCTGCTCAAATCTGTTTTTAACTCTGCTTGAATGTGTTGTTGTCTTTGTCTCTTCTCTGCTGGGATGTAATTAGTTAAAAAGGTAAAGAACTAGTTCATTTGCAATCAAAATATACTGCGGTCTGCGGTTTACTGTAGTCCAGATCCCAGCGCTGTAGTTAGCGAAGCTTCCCAGACCATTTGTAGAAAAAATCCCACCTGCTTTGCCTGCTGCCTACCTTCCTCTTTACGTCTCCACAGCGGAGAGGGTACAAATATACTTTAAAAAGACATAATGCTTGATTTGTGTCGAAAAAAACATGTACAATAAGTTTAAGTGCATTAGAAACTGAGAAGTTATTTATCTAAATCTGCTTTATTGTGCAGTATCTGTTGAATTAATGCTTGTTTCAAATCGTCCATATCTGTTTTTGAGCACGGCAATACAGTTATTTTCTTAAATGTAAGCTTATAATTATGTTCCGATTCCTTTAAGGGTCTTTGTAACTAACAATACCTGTCTGCACTCGCACTTTAAAAAAAACAAGCTTTTGTAAACCTGTGCCGTATCCGATCATCCAGTGAATTCATATTTCTGATCATGATTCATTGCACTGGCTGATGCGAAGGACATATTTGTACTTTACGACGTATTTTTAACAACCTTTTTTAGCTGAGAAATGCTCAAAGGGACTTTTGTCTTTGTCCTGCGTCTCATCGTCTTTATTTATCCATCAATGCCATTTCTTTGTCCGTCTTTCCATGCATTCTGTTTCCCCTCCTCTCTCCTTTAAATCCCACCTTCCTATTTCCTTTCTCGCCCCTTTTCCTTCGCTGTCCATACCCATCTGTGTGTCCTCGTCCCTCTGCAGGAGTTCAGGCAGAAAGTGATGTTGGGAACGCCCTTCCTCGTCATCTGGTGGTCGGTTTCATCGCCGACCTGGATATCGACTCGTGGCTCATTAAAGGCCTGATGTACGCCGGGGTCTGGATCACCGTGCAGTTCCTCTCCAAGTACGTCTCGTTCTATTCATTATTATATATTTATTGTTTTTTATTCTGTATATATTTTATGTATTATTGATTTTATTATGTATATATTTAATTGTACTTATTCAATTATTTAATTGTATTCTGTATTTATTTTTTTAATGTGTTTGTATTTACTCTTTTATTTGTATATATTACTATAATATATATATATTTATTTTAGTCTGTCACTTGTTTTCTAATTATCCTTCTTTGAATTCCTACCTATTTATTATTTTATTCTATATGTTTTTGATTTCGTCTCTTATTAATTATTATATATTTTGTATTTATTGTTTTTTTATTCTGTATATATTTTTTATATTTATTGATTTTATTATGTTTTTTTTTTTTTATGTGTTTGTATTTACTCTTATTTGTATATATTACTATAATATATATATATTTATTTTAGTCTGTCACTTGTTTTTCTAATTATCCTTCTTTGAATTCCTACCTATTTATTATTTTATTCTATATATGTTTTTGATTTCGTCTCTTATTAATTATTATATATTTGCTTATATACACCTCTCCGTCTGTGCAGGGCTTTCTTCGACCACTCCATGCACAGCGCCCTCCCTCTGGGTATATATCTGGCCACTAAGTTCTGGATGTACGCCACCTGGTTCTACTGGTTCTGGACCGATATCCTTTTGTCTGTTTGCTTCAAAGAAACGTTTCACATTTGGGCAACTTTTGAGAACAAATTGAGTTGAAGAAAATATTATTTTTTGCAAAAACAAATCAGTATTTCTCCTACTTTAGCTTACAAGTTAGATTCATGTGTCCTTACACCACACGAACAAAGAGTACACTCTAAAAATGACTTATTGAATATACACATGTAAGAAGAACAAAGTATTCAGGGCACGAAACATGTCAGCCAATACTTTATCTCAGATCTGTTATGTTATTCCAATCACAACAAAATTAGGCCAAACAAACATTCATTGTCAAATCAGTGTCCTTTGGAGTCATCATACATGAACACAACTTACACTTTGGGGGTTTTAACCAACATCTCTTGGTTGTTACGTAATTAAAAAAACAATTTCCAGTTATCCTTCGTCTCAACGGGCATTAACTGTTGGTGTCAAGCAGATTTATGGAGAGCAACATATGATGTAGGCAATATTGAAGTAACGCACCACACTACAGCTTTGGTACCCTCAGGTCATCAGTAGTACTTAATAGGGATGTAACGATACCAAAAACTCACAGTACTATAATATCTCGATTAAAAAAAACAAAAAACGATATTTATCGCGATATTGAAAAATAAAGAAAAAAATGTGAATTTCTTTTTTTTGTAATTTTTTTTTAGATTATTTTTCTTTATTAAATAATAAATCTGATTTGTACAGCATTTTAGTCGGATAGTAGTATTTTAAAGTGTCAACAATATAATAATCAGACCCTGCAATAGAATAAATCAAGTTTCACTTTAGTTTTTCAAGTAACTCGACTCTAACTCTCTCACTCGGCTAGGTTATCTCAAGGTTATCTTTTAGGAATATGAGCACATCCACATTTCCAGGTAGAAGCTGGGACGGAGAGATATGCTTTGGCCCTGGGGGACAGCAGTGGGTCAAACTGTGCATTGTCTCTCCACCACTAAAAAACAATACCGTTGTTGCCAAGAAGGCGAGGCTTATTGACAGATATAAATATACTGTTGGTACTTGTCCATGTCTCTCGGTGTGTACATGTAGCCCTGTAAATACCATGTCCTGTTGTTTTATGTTCATGTTGTAACCTACTTGCTGCCATGTTGGACAGGTATATCGTTACATCCTAGTACTTAACGTTAGGTTTGAGGTCAGACTGAATGCATGTGGTTGTAAGAACCCTGCAGTCGACAAAGCAGTGTTTAAAATGAAATCTGTTCGCTGTCGTCCTTAACCTCGCTGCACATCTCCCCTTCGTCACCGTCCACCTTCCCTTCCTGATAAACAGCCTGTTTCTGTTCTACAACTTCGGGAAGTCCTGGAAGTCTGACCCGGGAATCATCAAAGCGTCAGAGGAGCAGAAGAAAAAGGTGAGGGGTTACAGGAATGTTGGTGTCGAGATAAATCAGAATCAGAATCGAGTTTATTGCCAGGTACGTTTCCACATACAAGGAATCTGCTTTGGTGTCAGGTGGTGCGAACATCAACAATCTAAAAAAACAAGTTGGTAAGAAAAGAAATGTATAATGATAATACAGAATAAGTATTTTTAAGAAACAATTTAGCATTTAAAAAGGATGCTAAAGGCAAGTACTTACACCACATCGAACTGCACATAACCTTAAAGGCAAACAAAGACACTTGGGACAATGAGTGTATATGGCACACTACAGTGTATTGTAAAGTGGAGGGCGGTGCAGACGTGTGTGCAATAAATATAAATAAATACGTTTATTTAGTATAGCACCTTTCAAGTGCTTCACAGGAAAGAACACAAGTTCAAATTAAGACCACAGAAGCATGAATACAAGAACAACACGAGGCACACATTCAACCCTCCTGTTGTCTTCGTCCCTCACTTTGGTGTTCGCGGTCCTGTTTTAGCTGCTATCACATGAACACAAAAACCATTAATCATCACCACATTTCATTTCACAGCCTTTCAAACGGTACATATTGTATCAGAGTACTGGTACACATGAAGAACTGCAGTACATATACAAAGAACAGACACTGAACATGTATTAGTGAGCTAGGTGTGATCCATGTGGGGGAGGGGCGCATAAGAGCGGGAAATGTGTCATTGTTCTGTGTGTGTGTCTTTGTGTGCCAGGTGTGATTCACATGGGGGGGATTGGGCACATAAGGGGGGGGGACACACACACCTGGTGGGTCCGGATGGTTACTAATTCCTTTTCTTTATGGCGGGAACACCATGGGTGTTCAGGATTTCCCACACATAGACTACACTTGGACGGGCCGCCCAAGTATTATAACGGCCGCCCAAGTATATTTAAATACATTTAAATATTTAACCCATTTCCATATGTTCATGTGTGGGTAGTAGATTTAAAACTATAGGGCTATCATTATGGGCCCTGCCTGTACCTGTTCGCTCCGCCATCGCGTGAAGGGTCTGCTAACAAGCGACCAACAGAAAGGTTAATGTTGTTGCACGTCACCTCACCCCCCCCCCCCCCGCTACCACCACCCCCCCAAGTATATTTCAGATCTGTGGGAAACAGATCTGTCAGTTAATGGACCAGCACCAGAGGTGTTCCCATACACACAGGCGTTGGAGCTGTTCTTCATGAAATCCCAGAAGGATGAAGTGCTCTGACAAACAGCCATCTTTGCGCAAAATGATTATACAGGAATGAAAAGTCAATAAATAAACATGTTGTTAAAACTTTTTTTTTTTTTCGGGCACCCCCCCCCGCCCAAGTATATTTCAGATCTGTGGGAAACACTGGTGTTACAAAGTTGACTAAATCATCCAGAATGCAACTAAAGTGGTGATCAGCCATTTCATATGTTCAAATGCCTCCTGTGAAGGATACCATGAAGCCTGAATGCAATCTAATGTAAAACGAAAAAGTTATGATCGATGAAAGTCGTGAATCGGTCAGATTTGACCCGAAGACGACATAAAAACAAAACACAGACCAATTAGGTTCCTGAAAAGAACAAAAACTTCGTTGTCTGAAGGGAACTGTTCAGCTTTGTTAATTGGGGTGGCAGCAGAAAGCTCCATCTGCATGTTTGCTGTCTCTCCCCTCATTATCCCGCTCTAATGAAGGGGCAGCAGCAGCTCCTCCTGGCCCCTGACCAAAGATAGATGTACCGGTCCATTGTTAGTAGGACTCACCGCTTTGTTACACAAGAGGAAAGCACATTTCATACTCCTACACCTCGAGTATTTTGACTCGCAAACCGAAAAGGAACGAGTGTATGAAAGTGTGATCGTCCAGCTGGAACGCCTCGGCTGTCACTGGGGTTTCGTTACGCTGCCAAAAACACCGAGAGGATTCCTCGTTCGTTCGTCCCTTGCTCCGACATGTCTCTGTCTCTCTTTTTAATCCTGCTTTTGTTCGTTTGTTTGCATTCTCCAGACAATCGTGGAGCTGGCAGAGACGGGGAGCCTGGATCTGAGCATATTCTGCAGCACCTGCTTGGTAAATACCACTCGTCTGTGAAAGGACGACGCACACGGAGGGAGAGTGACACAATAAAACGACTTTGTATACCTCCGATGACCGGCTTCTCCTCCTATGACCGTTTCCCTACAGATACGGAAGCCCATTAGGTCCAAACACTGCGCCGTCTGCAACCGCTGCATCGCCAAGTTCGACCACCACTGCCCCTGGGTGGGGAACTGTGTCGGTACGTGGAAAACAAACGCACTTCCACACCAACGGCTGCTTTTATTGTCACTTGTCAGTCACTTGTATGTGTTTGATCAGCTCCATATTCCACTTGGGGAAGCAGCACGTGTCCTGACGGCGCTCCGCTCTCAATTTAGTTTTGCTAAACTACAAAAAAAACAAGTTGAAGGAAGTACTTAATGTCTGAGTCTGCTGAGAGGACGTTAAAGAATACACATGACATCAGATTTGTTCTTGAATTTCAAATTATTTTAGGGGTGTGTGTGTGTGTGTGTGTGTGTGTGTGTGTGTGTGTGTGTGTGTGTGTGTGTGTGTGTGTGTGGCCTAGTATTACTATACTTGTGGGGACCTAAATCTGTTTACACAGTCACGTGTGGGGACTCGCCTCCCTTATGGGGACAAATTGGAGGTCCCCATAAGGGGGATCATTAATCTTAGGGTGAAGACTTGGTTAGGCATGTGTTGGTTATGGTTAGGATAAGTCTCCAGTGTGTGTGTGTGTGTGTGTGTGTGTGTGTTCTAGCATTACTATACTTGTGGTACCTGAATCTGTTTACATAGTCACATGTGGGGACTCGCCTCCCTTATGGGGACAAATTGGAGGTTAGGGTAAGTCTCCAGGGTGTGTGTGTGTGTGTGTGTGTGTGTGTGTGTGTCTTGCTGCACAGTTCTTAAGAAGTTTTTAAATATTGTCGCGGCTTCCTTCCTTTGTTTCTATTATTTCCTCTGTTCTACTTTAATGTCTTCGTTGTGGTGACTTGTGGTGAGGGCTTGATCAAAAGCCAAGAGATGCAAAGTACGTTCTTGCGATAACAGAAACCCTTGCGTTCCCTCCTCTACAGGAAGTGGAAATCACCGCTACTTCATGGGGTACCTGTTCTTCCTGCTCTTAATGATCTGCTGGATGATTTACGGCTGCATTTCCTGTGAGTACAGAGCACTTCCTCTCCCTCCTTTCCGTCGTGTTTCCTCCTCTTCACTCCTTCTCTCTCGTGTCCTCAGACTGGAGGATCCACTGCGCCACCAGCTACGCTAAGGACGGCTTCTGGCTCTACCTGACTCAGATCGCCTCTTGCTCTCCTTGGATGTTCTGGATGTTCCTCAACAGCATTTTCCACTTCATGTGGGTCGCCGTGCTCATCATGTGTCAACTCTACCAGGTCTGGATCTACATTTTGGATTTAAAACTAACAATAGAATCCTTTATTGTCTTTATACCTTAAAGAAGACAACGAGACATGTACAACATTCAGTTAGTTTAGTTTTAGTTTTTTTAGTTTAGTCAATTTATTGAACATGTCAGAAACAAAAAAATATAACAATAATGTGTATATATATATTCTCTTTTTTTCACTCAGATTAATAATTATAACAAAGTACCAAAAAAAACTAATAATAACAAACCAAAAAAAACAAATAATAATAATAATTTTCAGATAGTCTCTGTTCATGTTCAACAGGGAGGAGACAACATACAAACAAGCATTCATACTTCAATATGCAGATAAAGTTAAAGTGCAGGAATATATCGGTTTAATAAAAGACTCGAGACTAAAACGCAGGCATAGATTTGTAGTTATGATGACAGACCTACGTGTGTGTAAAACCCAACAGATGTTTGCTACTCTGCTAAATGTCTCTGCTTTCTCCTCCGTCAGATCGCAGCTCTGGGAATCACCACCAACGAGAGGATGAACGCACGGAGATACAAGCACTTTAAAGTCACAGCCACGTCCATCGAAAGCCCCTTCAAGTAAGTTAGTTTTGATGCATTTGGGTGTTAGGATATAAGTAATGAGAATGTGATGTTCAGGTGTATATCAGTCTGTAGTGTCTCTACTTTAAAGAGTCCTCTCCTGCTGATGTTCAGGTGTATATCAGTATGTAGTGTCTCTACTTTAAAGAGTCCTCTCCTGCTGATGTTCAGGTGTATATCAGTCTGTAGTGTCTCTACTTTAAAGAGTCCTCTCCTGCTGATGTTCAGGTGTATATCAGTATGTAGTGTCTCTACTTTAAAGAGTCCTCTCCTGCTGATGTTCAGGTGTATATCAGTATGTAGTGTCTCTACTTTAAAGAGTCCTCTCCTGCTGATGTTCAGGTGTATATCAGTATGTAGTGTCTCTACTTTAAAGAGTCCTCTCCTGCTGATGTTCAGGTGTATATCAGTATGTAGTGTCTCTACTTTAAAGAGTCCTCTCCTGCTGATGTTCAGGTGTATATCAGTATGTAGTGTCTCTACTTTAAAGAGTCCTCTCCTGCTGATGTTCAGGTGTATATCAGTATGTAGTGTCTCTACTTTAAAGAGTCCTCTCCTGCTGATGTTCAGGTGTATATCAGTATGTAGTGTCTCTACTTTAAAGAGTCCTCTCCTGCTGATGTTCAGGTGTATATCAGTATGTAGTGTCTCTACTTTAAAGAGTCCTCTCCTGCTGATGTTCAGGTGTATATCAGTATGTAGTGTCTCTACAGGCAGGGGGGGGAGAGTGTGTGGGATAGAAACTTAAGCCTTTTCAGACCATTTACATGCACTAAAACCGATAGGACACACGACAGGAAGGGGGAAAAGGGAAACACCACCAATTAACCCCTCAGCAAGTCTTAAAAAAACGGGTTCTGGTGCTATTTAATTAATTAATTTGTTCTCTCTCTCTCTCTCTCTCTCTCTCTCTCTCTCCATAGTCACGGATGCATCAGGAACCTGATAGATTTCTTCGAGGTGCGCTGCTGCGGCCTGATCCGGCCCGTGGCGGTGGACTGGACCTCTCAGTACACAATAGAGTACGACCAGACGTCCGGCTCCGGATACCAGCTGGTGTAGAAGAAGAAGAAGAAGAAGAAGAAGAGGAATAACCGATATGGGATCGATGTTGTTCTCGGAGCGCTTGCTTTTATTCGAAACCATCTCTCCCTCACCGATCAAAAAGACTTAGATTAAAAAAAATCAGCCAAGACTAGCATGCTGTTACAGGGCAACACCACACCCCCCCCACCCTCCTTCTACTACTATTACTACTATTGTACAACATCATTACTGTACCTCCACGTGCTCCCCCTCCACCTCCTCGTCTCTTTTCCCGATGGACGGTGCGTTGCTGCCAGGCAGGAGAGGAGGAGGGAGGAAAACAACGGGAAAATAATCTTCTGTTTTATCCCGGAGGCTTAAAAGTGGCAGCATCACTCTGAAATCCCCACCTCTACCGAGTCCTTATTCTTATTTATGGTGTCCCTGTTGATGTGCCCTGTATGTATGTTTTGAAATGGTTCAGGAAAGGATACGTAACCGCCGTGGCGTCCAGAGAAAGGCTGAAGGATTTTGATTTTTAAAAAAACATGAATTAGTTTTTAAGTATGATAGAAATAAGGGAATGTCTTTTTAAAAAACCTCTTGATTTTGCACCGGGTTTTGCCAACATAGCTGATCTCATCAGAGGGGGGGGGGGGGGGTGTTGGGTTACAGGTGGAGCTGCTGGAGGAATGAAGAGTTTTTTGGGTTATCCTAGAAGCAGCTGTTGTGCAGTAACGTAATGCATGAGTCCTTCAGCAGAACCCACCGTTAAAGTGACGGAGAAAACCCTACAGACAATGTGATACAGGAATATTTATTTTATAACTATTTATACATTAATGTTCTAGCGCCATCATTTTTACATTTCACATCATTTTTTTAGCGCATTAGGTTTTTATGACGATACAATTATTAAAGCTGTAGCTGTGTGACGGAAGGAAGCCCGGGAAGTTACCGTAAAAAAACTTTATCGGCAGGTACATCGAGCGTATATTTATTAGCAGGACGACAGACGCGTTTACAGGACGGTTCATTCCATGTGTGTTTTTCAGAAAGCTGTAAAAGTCTTTTTCTTTGTGTTTGTCTTTTGTCTGCCTACATTTTTGCACTGATCTTCATTTTTATTTTTTTTGGTTTTGTTTGGCTGTTACTGAACACCAGGACGCTTCCATTGTTTACAGAGGAGGATATGCCCCGCCCCCTTTTCCCTTTTGAACCTCCCCCATCACTTCCTGTCCGCAGCAGCAGGATGGACGGTTGAGAATGTGCACCTGTACATAAATCTCGCTCTGTATAACTGTTTTTATTTTCAGTGTTAGCTTTGAGGTGCTCCTGGATTATTTTTTTACTTTATTTTCTAGTTGCCAGCACTGTGAACCCGGACATGTTGAGAACTCCAAAAGTTTTTATGATAGACATGTATAGTACGGGTCCTAAGCACATAGAAACTGATGGATGCTAACTTGCATATGTTGGGCAATTTGTATAATAGCTAATGACTTGGACCATTTGAGTGGTTTTTTGGGATTTTAAGTCCATGTCTGACATTTTTCAGGATCAAAAATGGCAGTTTTAACTAAAAGTGGCCATATTTGTACTCTCGGAGGACTGATTTTGACTAGCATGAGTAGTGTTGCGACCATTGGATATAGATAACTCACATTTTTAGCAATATGTCGAATCCAAATGATCCAGAATGTATACAAACCAGCCCATAGAGTAAAAATAAGACTACTTTCTGGTTAAACTGCCATTTATGGTTCTGAAAATTTAACTAATGGACTCGACATCCTCAATAACCAATCCAAAATGGTCCAAATCAGCAAAGTAATTTTTGAACTATTGTCTGCATATGCTAATTAACGCCACTTATGCTAATTAGGCAAATTGCCCAACATATGCTAGCTGGCCGTTTCTATGTCCTGTTGCCCCGTGCTATACATTTCTATCGGTACACTTTGGGGTATCATCGTTTCCGTGTTCACAGCCGGACTCTATGAGCTGGTGAAAAGGGGATTTCTTCAAACCAAGCTGAGAGAAGAAGAAGAAGTGACTGTATGGCTTTTAGTGACGTCCCACACTGCTGTCTATAGGCACCCCCCCCCCCTCTCTGCCGAAAATCACTGCATGTTCAACCCCCCAGGCCATAATCATCGCCATGGTGACAGCCCGGCGAGCCACGTGTCTGTATATAGTGAATGTTAAGTATTTGCAAGTACTTTTCAGTTCATTTTACGTCTTGTTTTCTTTTTAAAAATCTCAAATCCAGTGTGTTTCTTAGTGGGATTTTTTTCTTCCAACCCTCATGTACAAGTGTGATATATTTTAATGTCCCATTCTTGTGTAGTCATCCTTGAAGGGGGTTTTTATTTTAAAATCCCTACTTTATATATATATCGCTGGGTTTGTTACACCACTGGATGTACAAATTGTAAAGCAAAGACACTAGAGAACTAAGGCAGACGCCGATTCCTTTCTTGTGTTGGTTTTCTAAAAAGCTGTGTTTCATGCAATAGTTTGAAGTATAAAGGGAGGTTATATTACATTAAGGCCTCCGGACATTATTGGGCCTCATGTTTGCATCATCAGACGGAGGATTATTCATCATTTCACTCTGGCTAACCCAACACTGATGTCATTTCTGAGCTGGTTTGTGTGCGCTTTAAAGTTTCAAGGTTTCATATCAGAATCAGTAACGGACCACATGGGTTGTTCTTTAGTGACGGGAGGAAAACGCGGGCTTGTTTTTGTTTGCTTCCGGGCGGAGTTCAGCACTCATCCAGGACACGAACTCAGTCCTCACTAGTTCTTCCAGCAGCCTGAACACTCTCTGTCCGCCCCCCCCCTCGCCCGTCACGTGGGGATAATAAAAATCAAGTAAAAAAAAAAAAAAAGCACATAATCATCTCCAGTGCCTCTCTGCCCACCTTCAGACATCACTGTAACTCCGCTTCAGATGTAAACATATGGGCATGGTTCAGTTTTAATGGCTTTAATAATAAAATACAGTCAAATGTGGAGTTTGGTAATGTTTTTATTCGTGTCATGAGCTCCTAAGGGAGGAAACGCAAGGACAATAATGCTGTTTTTTGCTCGGGATCTTCTCTTCACCGAGCGTGGACCAGAGCTCCGGCTCCCTGACCGTAACCGAAGCCTTTAGGTCCGAAGTGCTTAGCGTAACAAGCTGCGGAGGATATAAGTAAACAATGACAAACTGCACTTTGTTTCCTTACATTCACAACTAGTAAAACAAAGTGTGTATTTAAAGGAAGACTTTGAAACACTTACTGCGATTTAAAAAAGCAAAAATAAAATCTGAGCTGACAGAAAATGCTCTAATTTAACACACACTGCGGCAAGGGTTGTTTCAGAGGATAGAAAGAAACATTAACAAGCTGCAGACTATTGTTCCAAAACGGTTTCCTTACATTCACAGCTAGTTAAACGTTCAAAATGTGAGACTTAGCGGCAGTAGCCTACACACCAGGGATGGCCAAACAGAAAGTTATACGAAGGGCTGGGCCCCTCGCTAGAGGTACATATGTCCTCATAAATTAAGTTATAAGTTAGCAAAATAAATCAAATGAAGGTTATTTTTTCTTGCATTAAGAAAGGACCAGCTTTCCATTATTTTGTGACAAAGTGTTGGCAGCTTTAATTGACTGAACTTGGGCTTATTAACACATCAATACTTTAATATGTTTACATTTACAATATAAGTTGAGCACATGTTTCAGGTGTGTTAGTTAAAGGTCCCATGTCGTGCTTTTCACCCGTCCCCCTCGTGTTATGAAGCTTGTTCTGCATGTAGACGGTCTGCAGCGAGTAAAGCTCTAACTCAGAGAAGACCTGTCTGCGGCCCCAGAACGCCTCGGTGGACATTCCTCTTCTTCCATTGTTTGCTTCCTGGGTTCTGTGACGTGTGAGCTCCCACATCAACAACAAATGACCGGATTGGCCCAAATGGACCAATCCGTGGAGCCCCTCCCTCACCAGGACCCCTTGGCTAACTAGCAGGGAGTCCCATTGACTTGCATAGAGCTCCCTGAACGCTGGTAGTAGACGAGTTGGGATGGCGGAGGAACGCTCTCCGCAGACCCGTTCTCACAGCGCTATCAACCTTTTTCTTTCTCAATATCAAGCCTCACTTATTGTTTTTACTTCGGCTGTGAGTGTGTGTGTGCTCAGGATGAGTTTCGCTTGTCCTCACTGTATCGCCGACCCGGAAACCTGTCCGCTCCTCACAGCGAGCCTCGCAACGTCCCGACCAATCAGAGCACACTGGGCTCACAGGGAGGGGGGGGGGGGGCTCCAACAAGGCGTGTAGGACAGAGAGTGAATACACAGACTTTACAGAGATGCTCACACACAGCACAATGCTTTAAGGCAGTGGTTTCAAACTGTGGGGCGCGACCCCTAGTGGGTCGCGGAGGTACTGCAGGGGGGCGCGGGAAGATTTTTTTTATTTTCTCCTTTTAGCTTTGTGAAGCACCTTGAGATGACGTTATTTTTAAAGTGTGCTATATAAATCAAATGTATTATTATTATTAATATTATTATTATTAAATTGTAAACAAACACTGCTCGAAAATATCTCATTGGTCAGAGAGCTGTGGGCATAATGCTGCCTTTTGCAACATCCTACTTGCTTGAGATCGGCTTTTCTTGCTGCCATCAAAACCAAATACAGATCAAAGCTGAACATCGAGAATGAACTGAGAGGCGGTCTCAAAACAACAGCCCCGCTTTGAGAAGATCTGCGAGGGAAAGCAAGCACACACAAGTCACTGATAGGCTATGTGTGGAATAGGAATGGTCAAGTGATGTGATCGTTTGCATCCTGCAGTAGAAATAGTAGTTCATTCATATATTTTCCTGAAATAAATTTGAATTTAAAAATCTACTACTCAGGGAAGAAGGCCTGCTAGTTTTAATTAGGGCCAAATTAATTCACAGTATCTATTACAAAGCGCTTTTGTTCATGTGTAATCCATAATAAAATATACAATTATAGTAGAAAATGTAATGTTTTTACAACAATATACAATTAATCCTACCAATATAGATGGGAACCGGGTTGGGGGGCCCGAAAATATTTCCAATTACCCAAGGGGGGACCGACTGAAAAAGTTTGGTTGTTTCAGGCTCTTCTGGTTCACACATTTCACAGCATTGGAAAGTCGTAGTCATCCCCAATTTCTTTCAAAGTGACAGTAATCTGATTTGTTGTAACTAAGGGGGACACAGTTACCCGTTACCATCGGTTACTCCCCAAGCCTGGTTAGGGCTTTGTGAAGACCAAATGTCACATGCAGCTGCTGTTTAGAGTCGGGATGTTACGAACCCTCTGACTCACAGAAACATTCCTCCTCGTCAGTCCAAGGTTTCTTTATGACATGCAGCAAAAACATCTGCCGACGTCTGGTTCTGTTTAAGCGGAGGAAGAGGAGGGAGGAGGCCAGGAAGCAGCTCTGCGTGAGGCAGGACTCTTCCTCCATCTCTTTACACGCCATAATAACACACCTGTATCTCTGCGTGTGTATCACATCCAGAGGTGGGAGGTAGCGGGGTACAAATACTTTGCTACTGTACTTAAGTACATGTTTCTGGTATTAGTATTCCACTTCTTATTTTCCTGAAGACTTTTTACTTTGACTTCTTACATGTTGAACACAAATACCTGTACTTTCTACTTCTTACATGTTGAACTCAAATACCTGTACTTTCTACTTCTCACATGTTGAACACAAATACCTGTACTTTCTACTTCTTACATGTTGAACTCAAATAACTGTACTTTCTACTTCTTACATGTTGAACTCAAATACCTGTACTTTCTACTTCTCACATGTTGAACACAAATACCTGTACTTTCTACTTCTTACATGTTGAACTCAAATAACTGTACTTTCTACTTCTTACATGTTGAACTCAAATACCTGTACTTTCTACTTTCTTACATGTTGAACTCAAATACCTGTACTTTCTACTTCTCACATGTTGAACACAAATACCTGTACTTTCTACTTCTTACATGTTGAACTCAAATAAATGTACTTTCTACTTCTTACATGTTGAACACAAATACCTGTACTTTCTACTTCTCACATGTGAACACAAATACCTGTACTTTCTACTTCTTACATGTTGAACACAAATACCTGTACTTTCTACTTCTCACATGTTGAACCCAAATACCTGTACTTTCTACTTCTTACATGTTGAACTCAAATACCTGTACTTTCTACTTCTTACATGTTGAACACAAATACCTGTACTTTCTACTTCTTATATGTTGAACCCAAATACATGTACTTTCTACTTCTTACATGTTGAACACAAATACCTGTACTTTCTACTTCTTATATGTTGAACCCAAATACCTGTACTTTCTACTTCTCACATGTTGAACTCAAATACCTGTACTTTCTACTTCTCACATGTTGA
>JAMFTG010001350.1:0-73078 GCA_023974075.1 Chaenocephalus aceratus | reverse complement strand
GGATGTCAATCATTTGGATAAAAAGTCACAGTATAGTCTGTCAAAAAATGTTGATAAAGACACAAAAGATATCCCATATGGTCTAGCGGTTAGGATTCCTGGTTTTCACCCCAGGTGGCCCGGGTTCGACTCCCGGTATGGGAACAAGTTTTATAAGGGAAAAATAATCAAAGTATAAACTGTCCTAAAAAAATGCTATTATATGTAAGAAATTTAAGAAAAAAGTCATAGTATAGTGGTCGAAAATGTGAAAACAAAACCATGGTATAGTGTGTCGAAACATTTGAAAACAAGTTATAGTATGGGATGTCAATCATTTGGATAAAAAGTCACAGTATAGTCTGTCAAAAAATGTGATAAAAGACACAAAGATATCCCATATGGTCTAGCGGTTAGGATTCCTGGTTTTCACCCAGGTGGCCCGGGTTCGACTCCCAGTATGGGAACAAGTTTTATAGGCGGAAAATAATCAAGTATAACTATCCTAAAAAAATCGAATATATGTAAGAAATCAAATAAAAAGTCATAGTATAGTGTGTCGAATAATGTGAAAACAAAACCATGGTAAAGTGTGTCGAAAATATTTGAAAACAAAGTTATAGTATGGTATGTCAATATTTGGATAAAAAGTCACGTATAGTCTGTCAAAAGATGTGATAAAAGAACAAGATGTCCCATATGGTCTAGCGGTTAGGATTCCTGGTTTTCACCCAGGTGGCCCGGGTTCGACTCCCGGTATGGGAACAAGTGTTATAGGCGGAAAATAATCAAAGTATAAACTATCCTAAAAAAAATCATATATGTAAGAAATCAAATAAAAGTCACAGTATAGTGTGTCGAATAATGTGAAAACAAAACCATGGTAAAGTGTGTCAAAATATTTGAAAACAAGTTATAGTATGGTATGTCAATCATTTGGATAAAAAGTCACAGTATAGTCTGTCAAAAAATGTGATAAAAACACACAAAGATATCCCATATGGTCTAGCGGTTAGGATTCCTGGTTTTCACCCAGTGGCCCGGGTTCGACTCCCGGTATGGGAAGAGGTTTTATAAGGGAAAAATAATCAAAGTATAACTGTCCTAAAAAAATGTATTATATGTAAGAAATTTAAGAAAAAGTCATAGTATAGTGTGTCGAAAAATGTGAAAACAAAACCATGGTATAGTGTGTCGAAACATTTGAAAACAAGTTATAGTATGGTATGTCAATCATTTGGAAAAAAGTCACACGTATAGTGTGTAGAAAAATGTGAAAAAAAAGACACAAAAGTTGTCCCATATGGTCTAGCGGTTAGGATTCCTGGTTTTCACCCAGGTGTCCCGGGTTCGACTCCCGGTATGGGAACAAGTTTTATAGGCGGAAAATAATCAAAGTATAAACTATCCTAAAAAAAATCGAATATACGTAAGAAATCAAATAAAAAGTCATAGTATAGTGTGTCGAATAATGTGAAAACAAAACCATGGTAAAGTGTGTCGAAATATTTGAAAACAAGTTATAGTATGGTATGTCAATCATTTGGATAAAAAGTCACAGTATAGTCTGTCAAAAAATGTGATAAAAGACACAAAAGATGTCCCATATGGTCTAGCGGTTAGGATTCCTGGTTTTCACCCAGGTGGCCCGGGTTCGACTCCCGGTATGGGAACAAGTTTTATAGGCGGAAAATAATCAAAGTATAAACTATCCTAAAAAAAAATCGAATATATGTAAGAAATCAAGTAAAAAGTCATAGTATAGTGTGTCGAATAATGTGAAAACAAAACCATGGTAAAGTGTGTCGAAATATTTGAAAACAAGTTATAGTATGGTATGTCAATCATTTGGATAAAAAGTCACAGTATAGTCTGTCCTAAAAAAATCGAACATATATAAGATATTTTAAGAAAAAGTCATAGTATAGTGTGTCGATAAAATGTGAAAACAAAACCATGGAATGGAGTATCGAAACATTTGAAAAAAAGTCATAGTATGGTATGTCAATCATTTTGAAAAAAGTCACAGTATAGTGTGTAGAAAAATGTGAAAAAAGACACAAAGTTGTCCCATATGGTCTAGCGGTTAGGATTCCTGGTTTTCACCCAGGTGGCCTGTGTTGGACTCCCGGTATGGGAACAAGTTTTATATGGGGAAAATAATCAAAGTATAAACTGTCCTAAAAAAATCGAACATATATAAGACATTTTAAGAAAAAGTCATAGTATAGTGTGTCGAAAAATGTGAAAACAAAACCATGGAATGGTGTATCGAAACATTTGAAAAAAAGTCATAGTATGTCATGTCAATCATTTGGAAAAAAGTCACAGTATAGTGTGTCGAAAAATGTGAAAAAAGACACAAAAGATGTCCCATATGGTCTAGCGGTTAGGATTCCTGGTTTTCACCCAGGTGGCCCGGGTTCGACTCCCGTATGGGAACAAGTTTTATAGCCGGAAAATAATCAAAGTATAAACTATCCTAAAAAAAAAATCGAATATATGTAATGTGAAAACAAAACCATGGTATAGTGTGTCGAAACATTTGAAAAAAAGTCATAGTATGGTAAAAAGTCACAGTATAGTGTGTAGAAAAATGTGAAAAAATACACAAAAGTTGTCCCATATGGTCTAGCGGTTAGGATTCCTGGTATTCACCCAGGTGGCCCGGGTTCGACTCCCGGTATGGGAACAAGTTTTATAGGCGGAAAATAATCAAAGTATAAACTATCCTAAAAAAATCAATATATGTAAGAAATCAAATAAAAAGTCACAGTATAGTGTGTCGAATAATGTGAAAACAAAACCATGGTAAAGTGTGTCAAAATATTTGAAAACAAGTTATAGTATGGTATGTCAATCATTTGGATAAAAGTCACAGTATAGTCTGTCAAAAAATGTGATAAAAGACACAAAAGATATCCCATATGGTCTAGCGGTTAGGATTCCTGGTTTTCACCCAGGTGGCCCGGGTTCGACTCCCGGTATGGGAACAAGTTTTATAAGGGAAAAATAATCAAAGTATAAACTGTCCTAAAAAAATGTATTATATGTAAGAAATTTTAAGAAAAAGTCATAGTATAGTGTGTCGAAAAATGTGAAAACAAAACCATGGTATAGTGTGTCGAAACATTTGAAAACAAGTTATAGTATGGTATGTCAATCATTTGGAAAAAAAGTCACACGTATAGTGTGTAGAAAAATGTGAAAAAAGACACAAAGGTTGTCCCATATGGTCTAGCGGTTAGGATTCCTGGTTTTCACCCAGGTGTCCCGGGTTCGACTCCCGGTATGGGAACAAGTTTTATAGGCGGAAAATAATCAAAGTATAAACTATCCTAAAAAAAAATCGAATATACGTAAGAAATCAAATAAAAAGTCATAGTATAGTGTGTCGAATAATGTGAAAACAAAACCATGGTAAAGTGTGTCGAAATATTTGAAAACAAGTTATAGTATGGTATGTCAATCATTTGGATAAAAAGTCACAGTATAGTCTGTCAAAAGATGTGATAAAAGACACAAAAGATGTCCCATATGGTCTAGCGGTTAGGATTCCTGGTTTTCACCCAGGTGGCCCGGGTTCGACTCCCGGTATGGGAACAAGTTTTATAGGCGGAAAATAATCAAAGTATAAAACTATCCTAAAAAAAATCAATATATGTAAGAAATCAAATAAAAAGTCACAGTATAGTGTGTCGAATAATGTGAAAACAAAACCATGGTAAAGTGTGTCAAAATATTTGAAAACAAGTTATAGTATGGTATGTCAATCATTTGGATAAAAAGTCACAGTATAGTCTGTCAAAAAATGTGATAAAAGACACAAAAGATATCCCATATGGTCTAGCGGTTAGGATTCCTGGTTTTCACCCAGGTGGCCCGGGTTCGACTCCCGGTATGGGAACAAGTTTTATAAGGGAAAAATAATCAAAGTATAAACTGTCCTAAAAAAATGTATTATATGTAAGAAATTTTAAGAAAAAGTCATAGTATAGTGTGTCGAAAAATGTGAAAACAAAACCATGGTATAGTGTGTCGAAACATTTGAAAACAAGTTATAGTATGGTATGTCAATCATTTGGAAAAAAGTCACACGTATAGTGTGTAGAAAAATGTGAAAAAAGACACAAAAGTTGTCCCATATGGTCTAGCGGTTAGGATTCCTGGTTTTCACCCAGGTGTCCCGGGTTCGACTCCTGGTATGGGAACAAGTTTTATAGGCGGAAAATAATCAAAGTATAAACTATCCTAAAAAAAATCGAATATATGTATGAAATCAAATAAAAAGTCATAGTATAGTGTGTCGAATAATGTGAAAACAAAACCATGGTAAAGTGTGTCGAAATATTTGAAAACAAATTATAGTATGGGATGTCAATCATTTGGATAAAAAGTCACAGTATAGTCTGTCAAAAAATGTGATAAAAGACACAAAAGATATCCCATATGGTCTAGCGGTTAGGATTCCTGGTTTTCACCCACGTGGCCCGGGTTCGACTCCCGGTATGGGAACAAGTTTTATAAGGGAAAAATAATCAAAGTATAAACTGTCCTAAAAAAATGTATTATATGTAAGAAATTTTAAGAAAAAGTCATAGTATAGTGTGTCGAAAAATGTGAAAACAAAACCATGGTATAGTGTGTCGAAACATTTGAAAACAAGTTATAGTATGGGATGTCAATCATTTGGATAAAAAGTCACAGTATAGTCTGTCAAAAAATGTGATAAAAGACACAAAAGATATCCCATATGGTCTAGCGGTTAGGATTCCTGGTTTTCACCCAGGTGTCCCGGGTTCGACTCCCGGTATGGGAACAAGTTTTATAGGCGGAAAATAATCAAGTATAAACTATCCTAAAAAAAATCGAATATATGTAAGAAATCAAATAAAAAGTCATAGTATAGTGTGTCGAATAATGTGAAAACAAAACCATGGTAAAGTGTGTCGAAATATTTGAAAACAAGTTATAGTATGGTATGTCAATTATTTGGATAAAAAGTCACAGTATAGTCTGTCAAAAGATGTGATAAAAGACACAAAAGATGTCCCATATGGTCTAGCGGTTAGGATTCCTGGTTTTCACCCAGGTGGCCCGGGTTCGACTCCCGGTATGGGAACAAGTGTTATAGGCGGAAAATAATCAAAGTATAAACTATCCTAAAAAAAATCAATATATGTAAGAAATCAAATAAAAAGTCACAGTATAGTGTGTCGAATAATGTGAAAACAAAACCATGGTAAAGTGTGTCAAAATATTTGAAAACAAGTTATAGTATGGTATGTCAATCATTTGGATAAAAAGTCACAGTATAGTCTGTCAAAAAATGTGATAAAAGACACAAAAAGATATCCCATATGGTCTAGCGGTTAGGATTCCTGGTTTTCACCCAGGTGGCCCGGGTTCGACTCCCGGTATGGGAAGAGGTTTTATAAGGGAAAAATAATCAAAGTATAAACTGTCCTAAAAAAATGTATTATATGTAAGAAATTTTAAGAAAAAGTCATAGTATAGTGTGTCGAAAAATGTGAAAACAAACCATGGTATAGTGTGTCGAAACATTTGAAAACAAGTTATAGTATGGTATGTCAATCATTTGGAAAAAAGTCACACGTATAGTGTGTAGAAAAATGTGAAAAAAGACACAAAAGTTGTCCCATATGGTCTAGCGGTTAGGATTCCTGGTTTTCACCCAGGTGTCCCGGGTTCGACTCCCGGTATGGGAACAAGTTTTATAGGCGGAAAATAATCAAAGTATAAACTATCCTAAAAAAAAATCGAATATACGTAAGAAATCAAATAAAAAGTCATAGTATAGTGTGTCGAATAATGTGAAAACAAAACCATGGTAAAGTGTGTCGAAATATTTGAAAACAAGTTATAGTATGGTATGTCAATCATTTGGATAAAAAGTCACAGTATAGTCTGTCAAAAAATGTGATAAAAGACACAAAAGATGTCCCATATGGTCTAGCGGTTAGGATTCCTGGTTTTCACCCAGGTGGCCCGGGTTCGACTCCCGGTATGGGAACAAGTTTTATAGGCGGAAAATAATCAAAGTATAAACTATCCTAAAAAAAAATCGAATATATGTAAGAAATCAAGTAAAAAGTCATAGTATAGTGTGTCGAATAATGTGAAAACAAAACCATGGTAAAGTGTGTCGAAATATTTGAAAACAAGTTATAGTATGGTATGTCAATCATTTGGATAAAAAGTCACAGTATAGTCTGTCCTAAAAAAATCGAACATATATAAGATATTTTAAGAAAAAGTCATAGTATAGTGTGTCGATAAAATGTGAAAACAAAACCATGGAATGGAGTATCGAAACATTTGAAAAAAAGTCATAGTATGGTATGTCAATCATTTTGAAAAAAGTCACAGTATAGTGTGTAGAAAAATGTGAAAAAAGACACAAAAGTTGTCCCATATGGTCTAGCGGTTAGGATTCCTGGTTTTCACCCAGGTGGCCTGTGTTGGACTCCCGGTATGGGAACAAGTTTTATATGGGGAAAATAATCAAAGTATAAACTGTCCTAAAAAAATCGAACATATAAGACATTTTAAGAAAAAAGTCATAGTATAGTGTGTCGAAAAATGTGAAAACAAAACCATGGAATGGTGTATCGAAACATTTGAAAAAAGTCATAGTATGTCATGTCAATCATTTGGAAAAAAGTCACAGTATAGTGTGTCGAAAAATGTGAAAAAAGACACAAAAGATGTCCCATATGGTCTAGCGGTTAGGATTCCTGGTTTTCACCCAGGTGGCCCGGGTTCGACTCCCGGTATGGGAACAAGTTTTATAGCCGGAAAATAATCAAAGTATAAACTATCCTAAAAAAAAAATCGAATATATGTAATGTGAAAACAAAACCATGGTATAGTGTGTCGAAACATTTGAAAAAAAGTCATAGTATGGTAAAAAGTCACAGTATAGTGTGTAGAAAAATGTGAAAAAATACACAAAAGTTGTCCCATATGGTCTAGCGGTTAGGATTCCTGGTATTCACCCAGGTGGCCCGGGTTCGACTCCCGGTATGGGAACAAGTTTTATAGGCGGAAAATAATCAAAGTATAAACTATCCTAAAAAAAATCAATATATGTAAGAAATCAAATAAAAAGTCACAGTATAGTGTGTCGAATAATGTGAAAACAAAACCATGGTAAAGTGTGTCAAAATATTTGAAAACAAGTTATAGTATGGTATGTCAATCATTTGGATAAAAAGTCACAGTATAGTCTGTCAAAAAATGTGATAAAAGACACAAAAGATATCCCATATGGTCTAGCGGTTAGGATTCCTGGTTTTCACCCAGGTGGCCCGGGTTCGACTCCCGGTATGGGAACAAGTTTTATAAGGGAAAAATAATCAAAGTATAAACTGTCCTAAAAAAATGTATTATATGTAAGAAATTTTAAGAAAAAGTCATAGTATAGTGTGTCGAAAAATGTGAAAACAAAACCATGGTATAGTGTGTCGAAACATTTGAAAACAAGTTATAGTATGGTATGTCAATCATTTGGAAAAAAGTCACACGTATAGTGTGTAGAAAATGTGAAAAAAGACACAAAGTTGTCCCATATGGTCTAGCGGTTAGGATTCCTGGTTTTCACCCAGGTGTCCCGGGTTCGACTCCCGGTATGGGAACAAGTTTTATAGGCGGAAAATAATCAAAGTATAAACTATCCTAAAAAAAAATCGAATATACGTAAGAAATCAAATAAAAAGTCATAGTATAGTGTGTCGAATAATGTGAAAACAAAACCATGGTAAAGTGTGTCGAAATATTTGAAAACAAGTTATAGTATGGTATGTCAATCATTTGGATAAAAAGTCACAGTATAGTCTGTCAAAAAATGTGATAAAAGACACAAAAGATGTCCCATATGCTCTAGCGGTTAGGATTCCTGGTTTTCACCCAGGTGGCCAGGGTTCGACTCCCGGTATGGGAACAAGTTTTATAGGCAGAAAATAATCAAAGTATAAACTATCCTAAAAAAAAATCGAATATATGTAAGAAATCAAATAAAAAGTCATAGTATAGTGTGTCGAATAATGTGAAAACAAAACCATGGTAAAGTGTGTCGAAATATTTGAAAACAAGTTATAGTATGGTATGTCAATCATTTGGATAAAAAGTTACAGTATAGTCTGTCAAAAAATATGATAAAAGACACAAAAGATGTCCCATATGGTCTAGCGGTTAGGATTCCTGGTTTTCACCCAGGTGGCCCGGGTTCGACTCCCGGTATGGGAACAAGTGTTATAGGCGGAAAATAATCAAAGTATAAACTATCCTAAAAAAAATCAATATATGTAAGAAATCAAATAAAAAGTCACAGTATAGTGTGTCGAATAATGTGAAAACAAAACCATGGTAAAGTGTGTCAAAATATTTGAAAACAAGTTATAGTATGGTATGTCAATCATTTGGATAAAAAGTCACAGTATAGTCTGTCAAAAAATGTGATAAAAGACACAAAAGATATCCCATATGGTCTAGCGGTTAGGATTCCTGGTTTTCACCCAGGTGGCCCGGGTTCGACTCCCGGTATGGGAAGAGGTTTTATAAGGGAAAAATAATCAAAGTATAAACTGTCCTAAAAAAATGTATTATATGTAAGAAATTTTAAGAAAAAGTCATAGTATAGTGTGTCGAAAAATGTGAAAACAAAACCATGGTATAGTGTGTCGAAACATTTGAAAACAAGTTATAGTATGGTATGTCAATCATTTGGAAAAAAGTCACACGTATAGTGTGTAGAAAAATGTGAAAAAAGACACAAAAGTTGTCCCATATGGTCTAGCGGTTAGGATTCCTGGTTTTTCACCCAGGTGTCCCGGGTTCGACTCCCGGTATGGGAACAAGTTTTATAGGCGGAAAATAATCAAAGTATAAACTATCCTAAAAAAAATCGAATATACGTAAGAAATCAAATAAAAAGTCATAGTATAGTGTGTCGAATAATGTGAAAACAAAACCATGGTAAAGTGTGTCGAAATATTTGAAAACAAGTTATAGTATGGTATGTCAATCATTTGGATAAAAAGTCACAGTATAGTCTGTCAAAAAATGTGATAAAAGACACAAAAGATGTCCCATATGGTCTAGCGGTTAGGATTCCTGGTTTTCACCCAGGTGGCCCGGGTTCGACTCCCGGTATGGGAACAAGTTTTATAGGCGGAAAATAATCAAAGTATAAACTATCCTAAAAAAAAATCGAATATATGTAAGAAATCAAGTAAAAAGTCATAGTATAGTGTGTCGAATAATGTGAAAACAAAACCATGGTAAAGTGTGTCGAAATATTTGAAAACAAGTTATAGTATGGTATGTCAATCATTTGGATAAAAAGTCACAGTATAGTCTGTCCTAAAAAAATCGAACATATATAAGATATTTTAAGAAAAAGTCATAGTATAGTGTGTCGATAAAATGTGAAAACAAAACCATGGAATGGAGTATCGAAACATTTGAAAAAAAGTCATAGTATGGTATGTCAATCATTTTGAAAAAAGTCACAGTATAGTGTGTAGAAAAATGTGAAAAAAGACACAAAAGTTGTCCCATATGGTCTAGCGGTTAGGATTCCTGGTTTTCACCCAGGTGGCCTGTGTTGGACTCCCGGTATGGGAACAAGTTTTATATGGGGAAAATAATCAAAGTATAAACTGTCCTAAAAAAATCGAACATATATAAGACATTTTAAGAAAAAGTCATAGTATAGTGTGTCGAAAAATGTGAAAACAAAACCATGGAATGGTGTATCGAAACATTTGAAAAAAAGTCATAGTATGTCATGTCAATCATTTGGAAAAAAGTCACAGTATAGTGTGTCGAAAAATGTGAAAAAAGACACAAAAGATGTCCCATATGGTCTAGCGGTTAGGATTCCTGGTTTTCACCCAGGTGGCCCGGGTTCGACTCCCGGTATGGGAACAAGTTTTATAGCCGGAAAATAATCAAAGTATAAACTATCCTAAAAAAAAAATCGAATATATGTAATGTGAAAACAAAACCATGGTATAGTGTGTCGAAACATTTGAAAAAAAGTCATAGTATGGTAAAAAGTCACAGTATAGTGTGTAGAAAAATGTGAAAAAATACACAAAAGTTGTCCCATATGGTCTAGCGGTTAGGATTCCTGGTATTCACCCAGGTGGCCCGGGTTCGACTCCCGGTATGGGAACAAGTTTTATAGGCGGAAAATAATCAAAGTATAAACTATCCTAAAAAAAAATCAATATATGTAAGAAATCAAATAAAAAGTCACAGTATAGTGTGTCGAATAATGTGAAAACAAAACCATGGTAAAGTGTGTCAAAATATTTGAAAACAAGTTATAGTATGGTATGTCAATCATTTGGATAAAAAGTCACAGTATAGTCTGTCAAAAAATGTGATAAAAGACACAAAAGATATCCCATATGGTCTAGCGGTTAGGATTCCTGGTTTTCACCCAGGTGGCCCGGGTTCGACTCCCGGTATGGGAACAAGTTTTATAAGGGAAAAATAATCAAAGTATAAACTGTCCTAAAAAAATGTATTATATGTAAGAAATTTTAAGAAAAAGTCATAGTATAGTGTGTCGAAAAATGTGAAAACAAAACCATGGTATAGTGTGTCGAAACATTTGAAAACAAGTTATAGTATGGTATGTCAATCATTTGGAAAAAAGTCACACGTATAGTGTGTAGAAAAATGTGAAAAAAGACACAAAAGTTGTCCCATATGGTCTAGCGGTTAGGATTCCTGGTTTTCACCCAGGTGTCCCGGGTTCGACTCCCGGTATGGGAACAAGTTTTATAGGCGGAAAATAATCAAAGTATAAACTATCCTAAAAAAAAATCGAATATACGTAAGAAATCAAATAAAAAGTCATAGTATAGTGTGTCGAATAATGTGAAAACAAAACCATGGTAAAGTGTGTCGAAATATTTGAAAACAAGTTATAGTATGGTATGTCAATCATTTGGATAAAAAGTCACAGTATAGTCTGTCAAAAAATGTGATAAAAGACACAAAAGATGTCCCATATGCTCTAGCGGTTAGGATTCCTGGTTTTCACCCAGGTGGCCAGGGTTCGACTCCCGGTATGGGAACAAGTTTTATAGGCAGAAAATAATCAAAGTATAAACTATCCTAAAAAAAAATCGAATATATGTAAGAAATCAAATAAAAAGTCATAGTATAGTGTGTCGAATAATGTGAAAACAAAACCATGGTATAGCGTGTCGAAATATTTGAAAACAAGTTATAGTATGGTATGTCAATCATTTGGAAAAAGTCACAGAATAGTGTGTAGAAAAATGTGAAAAAAGACACAAAAGTTGTCCCATATGGTCTAGCGGTTAGGATTCCTGGTTTTCACCCAGGTGGCCTGTGTTCGACTCCCGGTATGGGAACAAGTTTTATATGGGGAAAATAATCAAAGTATAAACTGTCCTAAAAAAATCGAACATATATAAGACATTTTAAGAAAAAGTCATAGTAGGCCTATAGTGTGTCGAAAAATGTGAAAACAAAACCATGGTATAGTGTGTCGAAACATTTGAAAACAAGTCATAGTATGGTATGTCAATCATTTGGATACAAAGTCACAGTATAGCCTGTCAAAAAATGTGATAAAAGACACAAAAGATGTCCCATATGGTCTAGCGTTTAGGATTCCTGGTTTTCATCCAGGTGGCATGGGTTCGACTCCCGGTATGGGAACAAGTTTTATAGGCGGAAAATAATCAAAGTATAAACTATCCTAAAAAAAAATCGAATATATGTAAGAAATCAAATAAAAAGTCATAGTATAGTGTGTCGAATAATGTGAAAACAAAACCATGGTAAAGTGTGTCGAAATATTTGAAAACAAGTTATAGTATGGTATGTCAATCATTTGGATAAAAAGTCACAGTATAGTCTGTCAAAAAATGTGATAAAAGACACTAAAGATATCCCATATGGTCTAGCGGTTAGGATTCCTGGTTTTCACCCAGGTGGCCCGGGTTCGACTCCCGGTATGGGAACAAGTTTTATAGGCGGAAAATAATCAAAGTATAAACTATCCTAAAAAAAAATCGAATATATGTAAGAAATCAAGTAAAAGTCATAGTATAGTGTGTCGAATAATGTGAAAACAAAACCATGGTAAAGTGTGTCGAAATATTTGAAAACAAGTTATAGTATGGTATGTCAATCATTTGGATAAAAAGTCACAGTATAGTCTGTCAGAAAATGTGATAAAAGACACAAAAGATGTCCCATATGGTCTAGCGGTTAGGATTCCTGGTTTTCACCCAGGTGGCCCGGGTTCGACTCCCGGTATGGGAACAAGTTTTATAGCCGGAAAATAATCAAAGTATAAACTATCCTAAAAAAAAAAATCGAATATATGTAATGTGAAAACAAAACCATGGTATCGTGTGTCGAAACATTTGAAAAAAAGTCATAGTATGGTATGTCAATCATTTGGTAAAAAGTCACAGTATAGTGTGTCGAAAAATGTGAAAAAAGACACAAAAGATGTCCCATATGGTCTAGCGGTTAGGATTCCTGGTTTTCACCCAGGTTGCCCGGGTTCGACTCCCGGTATGGGAACAAGTTTTATAGGCGGAAAATAATCAAAGTATAAACTATCCTAAAAAAAAATCGAATATATGTAAGAAATCAAATAAAAAGTCATAGTATAGTGTGTCGAAAAATGTGAAAACAAAACCATGGAATGGAGTATCGAAACATTTGAAAAAAAGTCATAGTATGGTATGTCAATCATTTGGAAAAAAGTCACAGTATAGTGTGTAGAAAAATGTGAAAAAAGACACAAAAGTTGTCCCATATGGTCTAGCGGTTAGGATTCCTGGTTTTCACCCAGGTGGCCCGGGTTCGACTCCCGGTATAAGAACAAGTTTTATAAGGGAAAAATAATCAAAGTATAAACTGTCCTAAAAATATGTAAGAAATTTTAAGAAAAAGTCATAGTATAGTGTGTCGAAAAATGTGAAATCAAAACCATGGAATGGAGTATCGAAACATTTGAAAAAAAGTCATAGTATTGTAACAACCGGTGTTTATGTGACCAGTAGTCACTCACGGTAACGCCCACCCAGCCAGTGATTCGCTGTTGGTTGGCGCTTCCATTTCCCTTTTCCCCTATTTAGTTAGACGGAGCCAGAAGGGAAAGGGGTGTGTGCAGCAAGAGGGATCGGTGGAGCAGGTGTGTGCAGCAAGAGCGATCGGCGGAGCAACACGCTCATCTGTTAGCAACCAGCAGTTAGGTCGTTTAAAGTCCGTACCGTTTGTCTGATCCACCGTCCACCGTCATCCGGCATCATACCCTTGCTTCACGTTGTTGGATTATTGTGTACTACAAAGCTGAAAGGAGCCGCTCATCTCACAAAACCTTCAAAACCAGGACTGGATTACTAAAACCGACTGACATTCTCCTGTGGTAATTGACTGTTTTATTTATTTTGAAGGACACCCGGAGTGGAACGTTTTGGATTTAATATTGAACTGTGGGAAAACGAATTGTTTGAGGGGGGGATATACAAAAATACACTTACTATTTGTGATTATGATTTTGAGTTGTGTCCTTTCTTATATTTTAATGTCATTCAATGTTGGGTGTTTACAGTGAGATGTATACACCTTTGTGCAGATTTACAAAAACTGACTGACTAGCCAAATCTGAAACATCAGGAGAGAGACCTGACTGGCACCCCAAATAACCTAAATAAGTAAACTGTCACATAAAAAATGGCACCCCAGATGGGACCGAAGATGAAATATCGTTGAATGACAAAAATAAAAGAAAAAAAACGAAATAAAGAAACCCACCCCTGTGACTAGTAGACCTATACCTTATTTTTTGGGAAAAAGAGAACAAAGGACAACAAAATGGCTGCTTATTCAGAATCCTTGTTGGGGGAAATGGAAGGAGAATTAGTGGTGTCCCCTACATCAAATACAGTACCTTCTCACGAGTCTCCTCCCACAACATATTCACTGTTGGACATGGAGCTCACTGGATTCTCAGAGTTGGCTAATCCCTTAACTCCTCAAACTGCTGTAAAAGACAACATCAATGGAAATGGAGGACCTCAACCTGTAACTTCTGCCTTAGAGGAAAATAATTCTGGCTCTAAGATTCAACAGCAGCTTCAGAAAATGATTGAGGACCAACATCACCATCGCCAGGAGGTAAAGGATAACATGGAACAAATGACAAACAAAATCACAACTCATAATGAACAAGTAAACAAAGCCCTGACAGGCCTATTTCATGAAACACAACAAGAAGTTGTTAAGCATATGGATAAGCAGTTTGAATATCTGCAAACACAGCTCGATGCATCCATTAGCTGGCGGTTAAATCACTATCATACTGACCTGCTCAAGGATCTTTGTTCTGCTCTCACCCCAATGTCTGTTACCATAACTAACCTATATGAGGAGCTTTCCAAATGCAAGAGAACTATAGATACATTGTCAGAAGAAATGACGGCACCCAAAGTTAGCACCACCTTTGGCCATGTGAGTGTTCAAACCCACCCTGTGGTTTTACAGGAAGATAAGCCCCTGCCCATTCCAAACCGCCCCAGATTACAATCCACCGTACAGGCTGGACAGTCAGAGAACAATTTTGGGTCACCTGGGGAGTCTACCATTCATGAGGAAGTAAAGAGCAGATTCATGGGAAAGAGTCCTGTTAAACTTCAATTTCCATCATTTGGGAAATTGAATGATACACCTGACCCTCTCCAATATCTGGAAAGGTGTGATGATTTCCTGGCTCTAAATCCGCTCACGGATGAGGAGCTTATTGTCACCCTGCGTAATGTGCTTCACGGGACTGCAAGAGATTGGTGGGATGTTGGCCGCCATAAAATTCACACTTGGAGAGAATTCCATGACCAGTTCCGTGCTGCCTTCCTGTCAGAGGACTATGAGGATGAACTGGCAGAGAGGGTGCGCAATAGAGTTCAGGGAGAGGGTGAAAGCGTCAGAGACTTTGCCTACATGTACCAGTCATTATGCAAGCGCTGGAAACCCAATATTGATGAAGAGGAGATCATAAAATTGATTTTGAAAAACATCAACCCCCAACTGAGAAGTAGCAGAGTCACCTCTGTCGATGGACTTGTCCGCCTTGGTCAGCAACTGGAGAAGGACCGGGAGAACCAGATGCAATATGAACAAAGAAAGAATTTGCTAAGTAAAACACCTCAGCATGTTGCCTCTAAATCTGCTACTATGCCTCCTAACAGAGAAAACCCTGTCCGACCAAGCCAACCTAATCACAACCGACCCCCACAAGTGTTCTGTTGGCGCTGTAAGGGAAGTCATGCCCCAGATTCCTGCCCGCACTGGATCTCTAACAGGGCTACTTCTCAGAAAACCCCATATCAACAACCAAAAACTCCCCATGATGGCCGTGCTACACTTGGGTTCCTAGGACCAACTACTCCTGCAAACTCTTCTTCAATACCACCAGGGGGCACTCTTCCCTGTCAGTTGATGGTTCCATTGCACATTGGTCCATGGATGGGAACTGCAATTCTTGACACCGGTTCATCTTACACCCTGGTAAACGAAAAAATATGGAAAGGAATTAAAGGACAGCAAGATGCGCTCAAACCCTGGACAAGGGGACCCTTGTACTTGGCAGATGGCGAAGCGAGACAGCCTTTAGGATGGAGCGATATGGACCTCACATTAAAGACACAAACAGTTACATTACCTTGTGTCGTCCTGCCTGCTTCCAGTCTTGCTTTCCCTGCAGTGGTCGGGCTTGACTTCATTTTCTTTTCCGGCTTGCAGTTTGATGTATCAGAGAACAGTTACTGGTTTAAGTGCAATAAGAAGCGCCAGTATCAGTTCTTAAAAGAAAGTCAGAGTACAGGCTTTTCACCACAACTCGCCTTCTTCTCTGCTGTGCCTCCTGGAAGCTTGGAACCATGCCCTGACCTCCTACAGGCTGCAACCCTCACTTCTCACCTAGACGATTTCGGAAAAAAACAACTGTTACGTCGACTACAAGCAAACTCTGATGTTTGTACAGAAAAACTTGGAAACACAAATATTCTGACGCACAAAATGTTCCTCACCCACAATATGCCCATCAAACAGAAGGCCTATCGTGTGTCCCCATCCAAACTTCAGGTCATAAAAGACCATGTGGAAGAAATGTTAGAAAAAGACATTATTGAGCCATCTTCCTCTCCATATGCTGCTCCCGTTGTCCTGGTGCCTAAAAAACAGGATAGCAAACCAAGGTTTTGTGTGGACTACAGAAAGATGAATACAGCTACCCACACTGACGCCTATCCCTTACCAAACATCCAGGAAATACTAGAGTCATTGGCTGGATCTGTAGTATTCACTTCCTTGGACCTCAACAGTGGCTACTGGCAAGTTCAAATGGATAAGGATAGCCGAGAAAAAACTGCCTTCATATGCCCTTTTGGCCTGTATCAGTTCAAAGTAATGCCATTTGGACTTAAGAACGCCCCAGCTACTTTCCAACGGCTGATGGAGATAGTACTTCGGGACCTACAGGGAAACACATGCTTTGTATATTTAGATGACATCATCATCTATTCTGACACCTTCGAAAAACACACATCTGATATACAAGCGGTGCTAGACAAACTACGTGAGGCTAATCTTACAGTCAACATGAAAAAGAGTCAGTTTTTTCGAACCTCTCTGAAGTTTCTGGGCCATGTTGTTTCCTCTGTTGGTATTGAAGTTGACCCTGAAAAGACAAAGGCAGTACAGCATTTCCCTGTTCCCCAGAACATCAAGGAACTCCAAAGGGTTCTTGGGATGGCTGGATGGTATCATCGCTTTGTGCCTGGATTCTCACAGTTAACCGAACCACTCAACGCCCTTAAACGGAAAGGAGCCAAGTTCCTCTGGACTTCTCAATGTCAGACTGCTTTTGAGGTTCTAAAAAAACATCTGGTTTCACCACCAATCCTGGGTCATCCTGACTTTAAACTCCCCTTTATCGTCTATACTGACGCCAGTGATGTCGGTTTGGGGGCAGTCTTGGCTCAACAGACTGGTCTCGGTACAGAGCAGGTCCTGGCTTTTGCCAGCCGAACTTTAAACCAGGCAGAGCGGAACTACTCGACCACAGAGCAAGAATGCCTCGCTGTCGTATGGGCCCTAGAGAAGTGGAGGTACTACTTGGAAGGCAGACACTTTACAGTAGTGACCGATCATTCCTCACTTGTCTGGGTTTTCAAAACGCAAAAAACTAGCACTCGACTTATTCGTTGGGCTCTCCGTCTCCAGGAGTTTTCCTTCACTGTGGAGTACCGTAAAGGAAAATACAACACAGTTCCAGATGCGCTGTCAAGAGCTCCTGTGGATGATGCCCAGACACAACCTGCCACCTGTGCTGCTGTGCTGCTCTCCAAGAGGGACACCTATAGAAACCTCCAAATTACTGATGAGGACATCTGGAAAGCCCAGCAGGAGGATTCTGTCATCCAGACTCTGTACGATGCAATCATGGAAAAAGGAGAAGTCGTTGAAAACGCAACTACCAAGTTTACTGTTTTGGAGGACAAGGTATACAGAGTGGTGCACTTACCTCACAAAACGTTATACCAGGTGTATATTCCATCTTCACTACGCCAACAACTACTCCACCATTATCATAATGATCCTGTGTCCGGCCATTTCGGAAGATATAAAACGTATAAAAGACTACAAGCCCTTGTGTATTGGCCTAAAATGAGCATTGATGTGAGAGAGTATGTACGTTGTTGTCAGGTTTGCCAGCTCTACAAACCTCAGACCCGAAAACCTCCAGGGAAACTTCAGCAGACTGTGGTAAATGGACCTTGGGAGATGTTAGGAGTTGATCTCATGGGACCCTTCCCAAGAAGCTCTAGTGGTAACCTCTATCTCATTGTCTTTGTGGACTACTACACCAGATGGGTTGAGATGTTTCCACTTCGTAAAGCAACAGCAGAGGCAGTATCCCAGATATTAACAAAGGAGATTCTGACTCGCTGGGGTGTACCGACCTTCATCCTCTCAGACCAAGGTCCCCAGTTTGTTTCAGCTGTTTTTGGAGAAACATGCAAGCGGTGGAACCTTCAGCAGAAACGGACCTCACCGTACCACCCTCAAACCAATCTGACTGAGAGAGTTAACCGGAATGTGAAAGCTATGATAGCTTCCTATGTGGAAGAAAAACACAAAGCTTGGGACAAATACTTATCGGAATTCCGCTTTGCACTGAATTCAGCGGTACATGAGTCCACAGGAGTCACCCCTGCAGAGCTAAACCTTTGTCGTCCTTTGAAAGGCCCATTGGATGTCGAGCTAAAGCCCCATCTCTGTGATCCTGACACCTCTGCATACACTACAGCTAAACAGATAGCCGAGTTTCAGAAAATGGTAAACGGCAACATGGAAAAAGCAAGGCAGAGACAAAAAATAAACTATGACAAAGGAAGAAGGGATGTGGATTTCTCAGAGAAGGATCGTGTGTGGATAAAAGCACATCCTTACTCAAGGGCTGATAAATCCTATATGGCCAAATTGGCACCTAGGTGGAAAGGTCCCTATCGTGTCATCAGGCAAGTCGGACCTCTAAACTTTGAGGTGGTCCTAGAAGAGACTGGAGAGAACATTCGTGTTGTTAATGTGGCTCAAATCAAACCATGCTTTCCCACTGCTGAAGAGATGGACAGAAAGCAACATCAGCGTATCCTCAAGATTTTTGAAGAGGAAAGCGATGAAGAGGATTTTGTGGGTTTTCCAGCTTAAAGTTGGAACAACACTATCGGAAATAAAATAAGGAGGGATAAGGAAAATGAAAAAGCCTTCCTATGTCAGGCTTCTCTCATGGGGGAAGGAGTGTAACAACCGGTGTTTATGTGACCGGTAGTCATTCACGGTAACGCCCACCCAGCCAGTGATTCGCTGTTGGTTGGCGCTTCCATTTCCCTTTTCCCCTATTTAGTTAGACGGAGCCAGAAGGGAAAGGGGTGTGTGCAGCAAGAGGGATCGGCGGAGCAGGTGTGTGCAGCAAGAGCGATCGGCGGAGCAACACGCTCATCTGTTAGCAACCAGCAGTTAGGTCGTTTAAAGTCCGTACCGTTTGTCTGATCCACCGTCCACCGTCATCCGGCATCATACCCTTGCTTCACGTTGTTGGATTATTGTGTACTACAAAGCTGAAAGGAGCCGCTCATCTCACAAAACCTTCAAAACCAGGACTGGATTGCTAAAACCGACTGACATTCTCCTGTGGTAATTGACTGTTTTATTTATTTTGAAGGACACCCGGAGTGGAACGTTTTGGATTTAATATTGAACTGTGGGAAAACGAATTGTTTGAGGGGGGGATATACAAAAATACACTTACTATTTGTGATTATGATTTTGAGTTGTGTCCTTTCTTATATTTTAATGTCATTCAATGTTGGGTGTTTACAGTGAGATGTATACACCTTTGTGCAGATTTACAAAAACTGGCTGACTAGCCAAATCTGAAACGTCAGGAGAGAGACCTGACTGGCACCCCAAATAACCTAAATAAGTAAACTGTCACAGTATGGTATGTCAATCATTTGGAAAAAAGTCACAGTATAGTGTGTAGAAAAATGTGAAAAAAGACACAAAAGTTGTCCCATATGGTCTAGCGGTTAGGATTCCTGGTTTTCACCCAGGTGGCCCGGGTTCAACTCCCGGTATGGGAACAAGTTTTATAGGCGGAAAATAATCAAAGTATAAACTATCCTAAAAAAAAAATCGAATATATGTAATGTGAAAACAAAACCATGATATAGTGTGTCGATACATTTGAAAACAAGTTATAGTATGGTATGTCAATCATTTGGAAAAAAGTCACAGTATAGTGTGTAGAAAAATGTGAAAAAAGACAAAAAAGTTGTCCCATATGGTCTAGCGGTTAGGATTCCTGGTTTTCACCCTGGTGGCCCGTGTTCGACTCCCGGTATGAGAACAAGTTTTATATGGGGAAAATAATCAAAGTATAAACTTTCCTAAAAAAATCGAACATATATAACACATTTTAAGAAAAAGTCATAGTATAGTGTGTCGAAAAATGGGAAAACAAAACCATGGTAAAGTGTGTCGAAACATTTGAAAACAAGTTATAGTATGGTATGTCAATCATTTGAAAAAAAAGTCACAGTATAGCCTGTCAAAAAATGTGATAAAAGACAAAAATGATGTCCCATATGGTCTAGCGGTTAGGATTCCTGGTTTTCACCCAGGTGGCCCGGGTTCGACTCCCGGTATGGGAACAAGTTTTTTAGGTGGAAAATAATCAAAGTATAAACTATCCTAAAAAAATCGAATATATGTCAGAAATAAAATAAAAAGTCATAGTATAGTGTGTCGATAAAATGTGAAAACAAAACCATGGAATGGTGTACCGAAACATTTGAAAAAAAGTCATAGTATGTCATGTCAATCATTTGGATAAAAAGTCACAGTATAGTCTGTCAGAAAATGTGATAAAAGACACAAAAGATATCCAATATGGTCTAGCGGTTAGGATTCCTGGTTTTCACCCAGGTGGCCTGGGTTCGACTCCCGGTATGGAACAAGTTTTATAAGGGAAAAATAATCAAAGTATAAACTGTCCTAAAAAAAATCGAATATATGTAAGAAATTTTAAGAAAAAGTCATAGTATAGTGTGTCGAAAAATTTGAAAACAAAACCATGGTAAAGTGTGTCGAAACATTTGAAAACAAGTTATAGTATGGTATGTCAATCATTTGGAAAGAAGTCACAGTATAGTGTGTAGAAAAATGTGAAAAAAGACAAAAGATGTCCCATATGGTCTAGCGGTTAGGATTCCTTGTTTTCACCCAGGTGGCCCGGGTTAGACTCCCGGTATGGGAACAACTTTTATAGGCGGAAAATAATCAAAGTATAAACTATCCTAAAAAAAAAAATCGAATATATGTAATGTGAAAACAAAACCATGGAATGGTGTATCGAAACATTTGAAAAAAAGTCATAGTATGTTATGTCAATCATTTGGAAAAAAGTCACAGTATAGTGTGTTGAAAAATGTGATAAAAGACACAAAAGATATCCCATATGGTCTAGCGGTTAGGATTCCTGGTTTTCACCCAGGTGGCCCGGGTTTGACTCCCGGTATGGGAACAAGTTTTATAAGGGAAAAATAATCAAAGTATAAACTGTCCTAAAAAAATCGAATATATGTAAGAAATTTTAAGAAAAAGTCATAGTATAGTGTGTCGAAAAATTTGAAAACAAAACCATGGTAAAGTGTGTCGAAACATTTGAAAACAAGTTATAGTATGGTATGTCAATCATTTGGAAAAAAGTCACAGTATAGTGTGTAGAAAAATGTGAAAAAAGACACAAAAGATGTCCCATATGGTCTAGCTGTTAGGATTCCTTGTTTTCACCCAGGTGGCCCGGGTTCGACTCCCGGTATGGGAACAACTTTTATAGGCGGAAAATAATCAAAGTATAAACTATCCTAAAAAAAAAAATCGAATATATGTAATGTGAAATAAAAAACAATGGAATGGTGTATCGAAACATTTGAAAAAAAGTCATAGTATGTTATGTCAATCATTTGGAAAAAAGTCACAGTATAGTGTGTTGAAAAATGTGAAAAAAGACACAAACGATGTCCCATATGGTCTAGCGGTTAGGATTCCTGGTTTTCACCCAGGTGGCCTGGGTTCGACTCCCGGTATGGGAACAAGTTTTATAAGGGAAAAATAATCAAAGTATAAACTGTCCTAAAAAAATCGAATATATGTAAGAAATTTTAAGAAAAAGTCATAGTATAGTGTGTCGAAAAATGTGAAAACAAAACCATGGTAAAGTGTGTCGAAACATTTGAAAACAAGTTATAGTATGGTATGTCAATCATTTGGAAAAAAGTCACAGTATAGTGTGTTGAAAAATGTGATAAAAGACACAAAAGATATCCCATATGGTCTAGCGGTTAGGATTCCTGGTTTTCACCCAGGTGGCCCGGGTTTGACTCCCGGTATGGGAACAAGTTTTATAAGGGAAAAATAATCAAAGTATAAACTGTCCTAAAAAAATCGAATATATGTAAGAAATTTTAAGAAAAAGTCATAGTATAGTGTGTCGAAAAATTTGAAAACAAAACCATGGTAAAGTGTGTCGAAACATTTGAAAACAAGTTATAGTATGGTATGTCAATCATTTGGAAAAAAGTCACAGTATAGTGTGTAGAAAAATGTGAAAAAAGACACAAAAGATGTCCCATATGGTCTAGCTGTTAGGATTCCTTGTTTTCACCCAGGTGGCCCGGGTTCGACTCCCGGTATGGGAACAACTTTTATAGGCGGAAAATAATCAAAGTATAAACTATCCTAAAAAAAAAAATCGAATATATGTAATGTGAAATAAAAAACAATGGAATGGTGTATCGAAACATTTGAAAAAAAGTCATAGTATGTTATGTCAATCATTTGGAAAAAAGTCACAGTATAGTGTGTTGAAAAATGTGAAAAAAGACACAAACGATGTCCCATATGGTCTAGCGGTTAGGATTCCTGGTTTTCACCCAGGTGGCCTGGGTTCGACTCCCGGTATGGGAACAAGTTTTATAAGGGAAAAATAATCAAAGTATAAACTGTCCTAAAAAAATCGAATATATGTAAGAAATTTTAAGAAAAAGTCATAGTATAGTGTGTCGAAAAATGTGAAAACAAAACCATGGTAAAGTGTGTCGAAACATTTGAAAACAAGTTATAGTATGGTATGTCAATCATTTGGAAAAAAGTCACAGTATAGTGTGTAGAAAAATGTGAAAAAAGACAAAAGATGTCCCATATGGTCTAGCGGTTAGGATTCCTTGTTTTCACCCAGGTGGCCCGGGTTCGACTCCCGGTATGGGAACAACTTTTATAGGCGGAAAATAATCAAAGTATAAACTATCCTAAAAAAAAAAATCGAATATATGTAATGTGAAAACAAAACCATGGAATGGTGTATCGAAACATTTGAAAAAAAGTCATAGTATGTTATGTCAATCATTTGGAAAAAAGTCACAGTATAGTGTGTTGAAAAATGTGATAAAAGACACAAAAGATATCCCATATGGTCTAGCGGTTAGGATTCCTGGTTTTCACCCAGGTGGCCCGGGTTTGACTCCCGGTATGGGAACAAGTTTTATAAGGGAAAAATAATCAAAGTATAAACTGTCCTAAAAAAATCGAATATATGTAAGAAATTTTAAGAAAAAGTCATAGTATAGTGTGTCGAAAAATTTGAAAACAAAACCATGGTAAAGTGTGTCGAAACATTTGAAAACAAGTTATAGTATGGTATGTCAATCATTTGGAAAAAAGTCACAGTATAGTGTGTAGAAAAATGTGAAAAAAGACAAAAGATGTCCCATATGGTCTAGCGGTTAGGATTCCTTGTTTTCACCCAGGTGGCCCGGGTTCGACTCCCGGTATGGGAACAACTTTTATAGGCGGAAAATAATCAAAGTATAAACTATCCTAAAAAAAAAAATCGAATATATGTAATGTGAAAACAAAACCATGGAATGGTGTATCGAAACATTTGAAAAAAAGTCATAGTATGTTATGTCAATCATTTGGAAAAAAGTCACAGTATAGTGTGTTGAAAAATGTGATAAAAGACACAAAAGATATCCCATATGGTCTAGCGGTTAGGATTCCTGGTTTTCACCCAGGTGGCCCGGGTTTGACTCCCGGTATGGGAACAAGTTTTATAAGGGAAAAATAATCAAAGTATAAACTGTCCTAAAAAAATCGAATATATGTAAGAAATTTTAAGAAAAAGTCATAGTATAGTGTGTCGAAAAATTTGAAAACAAAACCATGGTAAAGTGTGTCGAAACATTTGAAAACAAGTTATAGTATGGTATGTCAATCATTTGGAAAAAAGTCACAGTATAGTGTGTAGAAAAATGTGAAAAAAGACACAAAAGATGTCCCATATGGTCTAGCGGTTAGGATTCCTTGGTTTCACCCAGGTGGCCCGGGTTCGACTCCCGGTATGGGAACAACTTTTATAGGCGGAAAATAATCAAAGTAAAAACTATCCTAAAAAAAAAAATCGAATATATGTAATGTGAAATAAAAAACAATGGAATGGTGTATCGAAACATTTGAAAAAAAGTCATAGTATGTTATGTCAATCATTTGGAAAAAAGTCACAGTATAGTGTGTTGAAAAATGTGAAAAATGTGAAAAAAGACACAAACGATGTCCCATATGGTCTAGCGGTTAGGATTCCTGGTTTTCACCCAGGTGGCCCGGGTTCGACTCCCGGTATGGGAACAAGTTTTATAGGCGGAAAATAATCAAAGTATAAACTATCCGAAAAAAAATCGAATATATGTAATGTGAAAACAAAACCATGGAATGGTGTATCGAAACATTTGAAAAAAAGTCATAGTATGTTATGTCAATCATTTGGAAAAAAGTCACAGTATAGTGTGTTGAAAAATGTGATAAAAGACACAAAAGATATCCCATATGGTCTAGCGGTTAGGATTCCTGGTTTTCACCCAGGTGGCCCGGGTTTGACTCCCGGTATGGGAACAAGTTTTATAAGGGAAAAATAATCAAAGTATAAACTGTCCTAAAAAAATCGAATATATGTAAGAAATTTTAAGAAAAAGTCATAGTATAGTGTGTCGAAAAATTTGAAAACAAAACCATGGTAAAGTGTGTCGAAACATTTGAAAACAAGTTATAGTATGGTATGTCAATCATTTGGAAAAAAGTCACAGTATAGTGTGTAGAAAAATGTGAAAAAAGACACAAAAGATGTCCCATATGGTCTAGCGGTTAGGATTCCTTGTTTTCACCCAGGTGGCCCGGGTTCGACTCCCGGTATGGGAACAACTTTTATAGGCGGAAAATAATCAAAGTAAAAACTATCCTAAAAAAAAAAATCGAATATATGTAATGTGAAATAAAAAACAATGGAATGGTGTATCGAAACATTTGAAAAAAAGTCATAGTATGTTATGTCAATCATTTGGAAAAAAGTCACAGTATAGTGTGTTGAAAAATGTGAAAAAAGACACAAAAGATGTCCCATATGGTCTAGCGGTTAGGATTCCTGGTTTTCACCCAGGTGGCCCGGCTTCGACTCCCGGTATGGGAACAAGTTTTATAGGTGGAAAATAATCAAAGTATAAACTATCCGAAAAAATCGAATATATGTAATGTGAAAACAAAACCATGGTATAGTGTGTCGATACATTTGAAAACAAGTTATAGTATGGTATGTCAATCATTTGGAAAAAAGTCACAGTATAGTGTGTAGAAAAATGTGAAAAAAGACAAAAAAGTTGTCCCATATGGTCTAGTGGTTAGGATTCCTGGTTTTCACCCTGGTGGCCCGTGTTCGACTCCCGGTATGGGAACAAGTTTTATATGGGGAAAATAATCAAAGTATAAACTGTCCTAAAAAAATCGAACATATATAAGACATTTTAAGAAAATGTCATAGTATAGTGTGTCGAAAAATGTGAAAACAAAACCATGGTATAGTGTGTCGAAACATTTGAAAACAAGTTATAGTATGGTATGTCAATCATTTGGATAAAAAGTCACAGTATAGTCTGTCAAAAAATGTGATAAAAGACACAAAAGATGTCCCATATGGTCTAGCGGTTAGGATTCCTGGTTTTCACCCAGGTGGCCAGGGTTCGACTCCCGGTATGGGAACAAGTTTTTTAGGCGGAAAATATTCAAAGTATAAACTATCCTAAAAAAATCGGATATATGTCAGAAATAAAATAAAAAGTCATAGTATAGTGTGTCGAAAAATGTGAGAACAAAACCATGGTATAGTGTATCGAAACATTTGAAAAAAAGTTATAGTATGTTATGTCAATCATTTGGAAAAAGGTCACATTATAGTGTGTCGAAAAATGTGAAAAAAGACACAAAAGTTGGCCCATATGGTCTAGCGGTTAGGATTCCTGGTTTTCACCCAGGTGGCCCGGGTTCGACTCCCGGTATGGGAACAAGTTTTATAGGCGGAAAATAATCAAAGTATAAACTATCCTAAAAAAAAATCGAATATATGTAAGAAATCAAATAAAAAGTCATAGTAGAGTGTGTCGAATAATGTGAAAACAAAACCATGGTAAAGTGTGTCGAAATATTTGAAAACAAGTTATAGTATGGTATGTCAATCATTTGGATTAAAAGTCACAGTATAGTCTGTCAGAAAATGTGATAAAAGACACAAAAGATATCCCATATGGTCTAGCGGTTAGGATACCTGGTTTTCACCCAGGTGGCCCGGGTTAGACTCCCGGTATGGGAAGAAGTTTTATAAGGGAAAAATAATCAAAGTATAAACTGTCCTAAAAAAATCGAACATATAAAAGACATTTTAAGAAAAAGTCATAGTATAGTGTGTCGAAAAATGTGAAAACAAAACCATGGAATGGTGTATCGAAACATTTGAAAAAAAGTCAAAGTATCTTATGTCAATCATTTGGAAAAAAGTCACAGTATAGTGTGTCGAAAAATGTGAAAAAAGACACAAAAGATGTCCCATATGGTCTAGCGGTTAGGATTCCTGTTTTTCACCCAGGTTGCCCGGGTTCGACTCCCGGTATGGGAACAAGTTTTATATGGGGAAAATAATCAAAGTATAAACTGTCCTAAAAAAATCGAACATATATAAGACATTTTAAGAAAAAGTCATAGTATAGTGTGTCGATAAAATGTGAAAACAAAACCATGGAATGGTGTATCGAAACATTTGAAAAAAAGTCATAGTATGTTATGTCAATCATTTGGAAAAAAGTCACAGTATAGTGTGTTGAAAAATGTGAAAAAAGACACAAAAGATGTCCCATATGGTCTAGCGGTTAGGATTCCTGGTTTTCACCCAGGTGGCCCGGGTTCGACTCCCGGTATGGGAACAAGTTTTATAGGCGGAAAATAATCAAAGTATAAACTATCCTAAAAAAATCGAATGTATGTCAGAAATAAAATAAAAAGTCATAGTATTGTGTGTCGATAAAATGTGAAAACAAAACCATGGAATGGTGTATCGAAACATTTGAAAAAAAGTCATAGTATGTCATGTCAATCATTTGGAAAAAAGTCACAGTATAGTGTGTCGAAAAATGTGAAAAAAGACGCAAAAGATGTCCCATATGGTCTAGCGGTTAGGATTCCTGGTTTTCACCCAGGTGGCCCGGGTTCGACTCCCGGTATGGGAACAAGTTTTATAGGCGGAAAATAATCAAAGTATAAACTATCCTAAAAAAAAATCGAATATATGTAATGTGAAAACAAAACCATGGTATCGTGTGTCGATACATTTGAAAACAAGTTATAGTATGGTATGTCAATCATTTGGAAAAAAGTCACAGTATAGTGTGTAGAAAAATGTGAAAAAAGACAAAAAAGTTGTCCAATATGGTCTAGCGGTTAGGATTCCTGGTTTTCACCCTGGTGGCCCGTGTTCGACTCCCGGTATGGGAACAAGTTTTATATGGGGAAAATAATCAAAGTATAAACTGTCCTAAAAAAATCGAACATATATAAGACATTTTAAGAAAAAGTCATAGTATAGTGTGTCGAAAAATGTGAAAACAAAACCATGGTATAGTGTGTCGAAACATTTGAAAACAAGTTATAGTATGGTATGTCAATCATTTGGATAAAAAGTCACAGTATAGTCTGTCAAAAATGTGATAAAAGACACAAAAGATGTCCCATATGGTCTAGCGGTTAGGATTCCTGGTTTTCACCCAGGTGGCCCGGGTTCGACTCCCGGTATGTCAACAAGTTTTATAGGCGGAAAATAATCAAAGTATAAACTATCCGAAAAAAATTGAATATATGTCAGAAATAAAATAAAAAGTCATAGTATAGTGTGTCGAAAAATGTGATAACAAAACCATGGTATAGTGTATCGAAACATTTGAAAAAAAGTTATAGTATGTTATGTCAATCATTTGGAAAAAAGTCACAGTATAGTGTGTCGAAAAATGTGAAAAAAGACACAAAAGTTGTCCCATATGGTCTAGCGGTTAGGATTCATGGTTTTCACCCAGGTGGCCCGGGTTCGACTCCCGGTATGGGAACAAGTTTCATATGGGGAAAATAATCAAAGTATAAACTGTCCTAAAAAAATCGAACATATATAAGACATTTTAAGAAAAAGTCATAGTATAGTGTGTCGAAAAATGTGAAAGAAGACACAAAAGATGTCCCATATGGTCTAGCGGTTAGGATTCCTGGTTTTCACCCAGGTGGCCCGGGTTCGACTCCCGGTATGGGAACAAGTTTTATAGGCGGAAAATAATCAAAGTATAAACTATCCTAAAAAAAAATCGAATATATGTAATGTGAAAACAAAACCATGGTATAGTGTGTCGATACATTTGAAAACAAGTTATAGTATGGTATGTCAATCATTTGGAAAAAAGTCACAGTATAGTGTGTAGAAAAATGTGAAAAAAGACAAAAAGGTTGTCCCATATGGTCTAGCGGTTAGGATTCCTGGTTTTCACCCTGGTGGCCCGTGTTCGACTCCCGGTATGGGAACAAGTTTTATATGGGGAAAATAATCAAAGTATAAACTGTCCTAAAAAAATCGAACATATATAAGACATTTTAAGAAAAAGTCATAGTATAGTGTGTCGAAAAATGTGAAAACAAAACCATGGTATAGTGTGTCGAAATATTTGAAAACAAGTTATAGTATGGTATGTCAATCATTTGGATAAAAAGTCACAGTATAGTCTGTCGAAAAATGTGAAAAAAAGACACAAAAGTTGTCCCATATGGTCTAGCGGTTAGGATTCCTGGTTTTCACCCAGGTGGCCCGGGTTCGACTCCCGGTATGGGAACAAGTTTTATAGGCGGAAAATAATCAAAGTATAAACTATCCTAAAAAAAATCGAATATATGTAAGAAATCAAATAAAAAGTCATAGTAGTGTGTCGAAAAATGTGAAAACAAAACCATGGAATGGTGTATCGAAACATTTGAAAAAAAGTCATAGTATGTCATGTCAATCATTTGGATTAAAAGTCACAGTATAGTGTGTCGAAAAATGTGAAAAAAGACACAAAAGATGTCCCATATGGTCTAGCGGTTAGGATTCCTGGTTTTCACCCAGGTGGCCCGGGTTCGACTCCCGGTATAGGAACAAGTTTTATAAGGGAAAAATAATCAAAGTATAAACTGTCCTAAAAAAATGTAATATATGTAAGACATTTTAAGAAAAAGTCATAGTATAGTGTGTCGAAAAATGTAAAAACAAAACCATGGAATGGTGTATCGAAACATTTGAAAAAAAGTCATAGTATGGTATGTCAATCATTTGGAAAAAGGTCACAGTATAGTGTGTAGAAAAATTTGAAAAAAGACACAAAAGTTGTCCCATATGGTCTAGCGGTTAGGATTCCTGGTTTTCACCCAGGTGGCCCGGGTTCGACTCCCGGTATGGGAACAAGTTTTATATGGGGAAAATAATCAAAGTATAAACTGTCCTAAAAAAATCGAACATATATAAGACATTTTAAGAAAAAGTCATAGTATAGTGTGTCGAAAAATGTGAAAGAAGACACAAAAGATGTCCCATATGGTCTAGCGGTTAGGATTCCTGGTTTTCACCCAGGTGGCCCGGGTTCGACTCCCGGTATGGGAACAAGTTTTATAGGCGGAAAATAATCAAAGTATAAACTATCCTAAAAAAAAATCGAATATATGTAATGTGAAAACAAAACCATGGTATAGTGTGTCGATACATTTGAAAACAAGTTATAGTATGGTATGTCAATCATTTGGAAAAAAGTCACAGTATAGTGTGTAGAAAAATGTGAAAAAAGACAAAAAGGTTGTCCCATATGGTCTAGCGGTTAGGATTCCTGGTTTTCACCCTGGTGGCCCGTGTTCGACTCCCGGTATGGGAACAAGTTTTATATGGGGAAAATAATCAAAGTATAAACTGTCCTAAAAAAATCGAACATATATAAGACATTTTAAGAAAAAGTCATAGTATAGTGTGTCGAAAAATGTGAAAACAAAACCATGGTATAGTGTGTCGAAATATTTGAAAACAAGTTATAGTATGGTATGTCAATCATTTGGAAAAAGTCACAGTATAGTGTGTCGAAAAATGTGAAAAAACACACAAAAGATGTCCCATATGGTCTAGCGGTTAGGATTCCTGGTTTTCACCCAGGTGGCCCGGGTTCGACTCCCGGTATGGGAACAAGTTTTATAGGCGGGAAATAATCAAAGTATAAACTATCCTAAAAAAATCGAATATATGTAAGAAATAAAATAAAAAGTCATAGTATCGTGTGTCGAATAATGTGAAAACAAAACCATGGTAAAGTGTGTCGAAATATTTGAAAACAAGTTATAGTATGGTATGTCAATCATTTGGATAAAAAGTCACGAAAGATGTCCCATATGGTCTAGCGGTTAGGATTCCTGGTTTTCACCCAGGTGGCCGGAGTTTGACTCCCGGTATGGGAACAAGTTTTATAAGGGGAAAATAATCAAAGTATAAACTGTCCTAAAAAAATTTAATATATGTAAGACATTTTAAGAAAAAGTCATAGTATAGTGTGTCGATAAAATGTGAAAACAAAACCATGGAATGGTGTATCGAAATATTTGAAAAAAAAGTCATAGTATGGTATGTCAATCATTTGGAAAAAAAGTCACAGTATAGTCTGTCAAAAAATGTGAAAAAAAGACACAAAAGATGTCCCATATCGTCTAGCGGTTAGGATTCCTGGTTTTCACCCAGGTGGCCTGAGTTCGACTCCCGGTATGGGAACAAGTTTTATAGGCGGAAATTAATCAAAGTATAAACTATCCTAAAAAATCGAATATATGTCAGAAATAAAATAAAAAGTCATAGTATAGTGTGTCGAAAAATGAGAAAACAAAACCATGGTATAGTGTGTCGAAACATTTGAAAAAAAGTTATAGTATGGTATGTCAATCATTTGGATAAAAAGTCACAGTATAGTCTGTCAAAAATGTGATAAAAGACACAAAAGATGTCCCATATGGTCTAGCGGTTAGGATTCCTGGTTTTCACCCAGGTGGCCCGGGTTCGACTCCCGGTATGGGAACAAGTTTTATAGGCGGAAAATAATCAAAGTATAAACTATCCTAAAAAAAATCGAATATATGTAAGAAATCAAATAAAAAGTCATAGTATAGTGTGTCGAATAATGTGAAAACAAGTTATAGTATGGTATGTCAATCATTGGATAAAAACTCACAGTATAGTCTGCCAAAAAATGTGATAAAAGACACAAAAGATATCCCATATGGTCTAGCGGTTAGGATTCCTGGTTTTCCCCCAGGTGGCCAGGGTTCGACTCCCGGTATGGGAACAAGTTTTATAAGGGAAAAATAATCAAAGTATAAACTGTCCTAAAAAAATGTAATATATGTAAGAAATTTTAGGAAAAAGTCATAGTATAGTGTGTCGATAAAATGTGAAAATAAAACCATGGAATGGTGTATCGAAACATTTGAAAAAAAGTCATAGTATGTCATGTCAATCATTTGGAAAAAAGTCACAGTATAGTGTGTAGAAAAATGTGAAAAAAGACACAAAAGTTGTCCCATATGGTCTAGCGCTTAGGATTCCTGGTTTTCACCCAGGTGGCCCGGGTTCGACTCCCGGTATGGGAACAAGTTTTATAGGCGAAAAATAATCAAAGTATAAACTATCCTAAAAAAATCGAATATATGTAAGAAATCAAATAAAAAGTCATAGTATAGTGTGTCGAATAATGTGAAAACAAAACCATGGTAAAGTGTGTCGAAACATTTGAAAACAAGTTATAGTATGGTATGTCAATCATTTGGATAAAAAGTCACAGTATAGTCTGTCAAAAAATGTGATAAAAGACACAAATTATGTCCCATATGGTCTAGCGGTTAGGATTCCTGGTTTTCACCCAGGTGGCCCGGGTTCGACTCCCGGTATGGGAACAAGTGTTATATGGGGAAAATAATCAAAGTATAAAGTGTACTAAAAAACTGTAATATATGTAAGACATTTTAAGAAAAAGTCATAGTATTGTGTGTCGATAAAATGTGAAAACAAAACCATGGAATAGTGTATCGAAACATTTAAAAAAAAAGTCATAGTATGGTATGTCAATCATTTGGAAAAAAGTCATAGTATAGTGTGTAGAAAAATTTGAAAAAAGACACAAAAGTTGTCCCATATGGTCTAGCGGTTAGGATTCCTGGTTTTCACCCAGGTGGCCCGGGTTCGACTCCCGGTATGGGAACAAGTTTTATATGGGGAAAATAATCAAAGTATAAACTGTCCTAAAAAAATCGAACATATATAAGACATTTTAAGAAAAAGTCATAGTATAGTGTGTCGAAAAATGTGAAAACAAAACCATGGAATGGTGTATCGAAACATTTGAAAAAAAGTCATAGTATGTCATGTCAATCATTTGGAAAAAAGTCACAGTATAGTGTGTCGAAAAATGTGAAAAAAGACACAAAAGATGTCCCATATGGTCTAGCGGTTAGGATTCCTGGTTTTCACCCAGGTGGCCCGGGTTCGACTCCCGGTATGGGAACAAGTTTTATAGGCGGAAAATAATCAAAGTATAAATTATCCTAAAAAAAAAATCGAATATATGTAATGTGAAAACAAAACCATGGTATAGTGTGTCGAAACATTTGAAAAAAAGTCATAGTATGGTATGTCAATCATTTGGTAAATAGTCACAGTATAGTGTGTAGAAAAATGTGAAAAAAGACACAAAAGTTGTCCCATATGGTCTAGCGGTTAGGATTCCTGGTTTTCACCCAGGTGGACTGGGTTCGACTCCCGGTATGGGAACAAGTTTCATATGGGGAAAATAATCAAAGTATAAACTGTCCTAAAAAAATCAAACATATATAAGACATTTTAAGAAAAAGTCATAGTATAGTGTGTCGAAAAATGTGAAAACAAAACCATGGAATGGTGTATCGAAACATTTGAAAAAAAGTCATAGTATGTTATGTCAATCATTTGGAAAAAAGTCACAGTATAGTGTGTAGAAAAATGTGAAAAAAGACACAAAACTTGTCCCATATGGTCTAGCGGTTAGGATTCCTGGTTTTCACCCAGGTGGCCCGGGTTCGACTCCCAGTATGGGAACAAGTTTTATAGGCGGAAAATAATCAAAGTGTAAACTATCCTAAAAAAAAATCGAATATATGTAAGAAATCAAATAAAAAGTCATAGTATAGTGTGTCGATAAAATGTGAAAACAAAACCATGGAATGGTGTATCGAAACATTTGAAAAAAAGTCATAGTATCTTATGTCAATCATTTGGAGAAAAGTCACAGTATAGTGTGTCGAAAAATGTGAAAAAAGACACAAAAGATGTCCCATATGGTCTAGCGGTTAGGATTCCTGGTTTTCACCCAGGTGGCCCGGGTTCGACTCCCGGTATGGGAACAAGTTTTATAGGCGGAAAATAATCAAAGTATAAACTATCCTAAAAAAATCGAATATATGTCAGAAATAAAATAAAAAGTCATAGTATAGTGTGTCGATAAAATGTGAAAACAAAACCATGGAATGGTGTACCGAAACATTTGAAAAAAAGTCATAGTATGTCATGTCAATCATTTGGATAAAAAGTCACAGTATAGTCTGTCAGAAAATGTGATAAAAGACACAAAAGATATCCAATATGGTCTAGCGGTTAGGATTCCTGGTTTTCACCCAGGTGGCCTGGGTTCGACTCCCGGTATGGGAACAAGTTTTATAAGGGAAAAATAATCAAAGTATAAACTGTCCTAAAAAAATCGAATATATGTAAGAAATTTTAAGAAAAAGTCATAGTATAGTGTGTCGAAAAATTTGAAAACAAAACCATGGTAAAGTGTGTCGAAACATTTGAAAACAAGTTATAGTATGGTATGTCAATCATTTGGAAAAAAGTCACAGTATAGTGTGTAGAAAAATGTGAAAAAAGACAAAAGATGTCCCATATGGTCTAGCGGTTAGGATTCCTTGTTTTCACCCAGGTGGCCCGGGTTAGACTCCCGGTATGGGAACAACTTTTATAGGCGGAAAATAATCAAAGTATAAACTATCCTAAAAAAAAAAATCGAATATATGTAATGTGAAAACAAAACCATGGAATGGTGTATCGAAACATTTGAAAAAAAGTCATAGTATGTTATGTCAATCATTTGGAAAAAAGTCACAGTATAGTGTGTTGAAAAATGTGATAAAAGACACAAAAGATATCCCATATGGTCTAGCGGTTAGGATTCCTGGTTTTCACCCAGGTGGCCCGGGTTTGACTCCCGGTATGGGAACAAGTTTTATAAGGGAAAAATAATCAAAGTATAAACTGTCCTAAAAAAATCGAATATATGTAAGAAATTTTAAGAAAAAGTCATAGTATAGTGTGTCGAAAAATTTGAAAACAAAACCATGGTAAAGTGTGTCGAAACATTTGAAAACAAGTTATAGTATGGTATGTCAATCATTTGGAAAAAAGTCACAGTATAGTGTGTAGAAAAATGTGAAAAAAAGACACAAAAGATGTCCCATATGGTCTAGCTGTTAGGATTCCTTGTTTTCACCCAGGTGGCCCGGGTTCGACTCCCGGTATGGGAACAACTTTTATAGGCGGAAAATAATCAAAGTATAAACTATCCTAAAAAAAAAAATCGAATATATGTAATGTGAAATAAAAAACAATGGAATGGTGTATCGAAACATTTGAAAAAAAGTCATAGTATGTTATGTCAATCATTTGGAAAAAAGTCACAGTATAGTGTGTTGAAAAATGTGAAAAAAGACACAAACGATGTCCCATATGGTCTAGCGGTTAGGATTCCTGGTTTTCACCCAGGTGGCCTGGGTTCGACTCCCGGTATGGGAACAAGTTTTATAAGGGAAAAATAATCAAAGTATAAACTGTCCTAAAAAAATCGAATATATGTAAGAAATTTTAAGAAAAAGTCATAGTATAGTGTGTCGAAAAATTTGAAAACAAAACCATGGTAAAGTGTGTCGAAACATTTGAAAACAAGTTATAGTATGGTATGTCAATCATTTGGAAAAAAGTCACAGTATAGTGTGTAGAAAAATGTGAAAAAAGACAAAAGATGTCCCATATGGTCTAGCGGTTAGGATTCCTTGTTTTCACCCAGGTGGCCCGGGTTCGACTCCCGGTATGGGAACAACTTTTATAGGCGGAAAATAATCAAAGTATAAACTATCCTAAAAAAAAAAATCGAATATATGTAATGTGAAAACAAAACCATGGAATGGTGTATCGAAACATTTGAAAAAAAGTCATAGTATGTTATGTCAATCATTTGGAAAAAAGTCACAGTATAGTGTGTTGAAAAATGTGATAAAAGACACAAAAGATATCCCATATGGTCTAGCGGTTAGGATTCCTGGTTTTCACCCAGGTGGCCCGGGTTTGACTCCCGGTATGGGAACAAGTTTTATAAGGGAAAAATAATCAAAGTATAAACTGTCCTAAAAAAATCGAATATATGTAAGAAATTTTAAGAAAAAGTCATAGTATAGTGTGTCGAAAAATTTGAAAACAAAACCATGGTAAAGTGTGTCGAAACATTTGAAAACAAGTTATAGTATGGTATGTCAATCATTTGGAAAAAAGTCACAGTATAGTGTGTAGAAAAATGTGAAAAAAGACAAAAGATGTCCCATATGGTCTAGCGGTTAGGATTCCTTGTTTTCACCCAGGTGGCCCGGGTTCGACTCCCGGTATGGGAACAACTTTTATAGGCGGAAAATAATCAAAGTATAAACTATCCTAAAAAAAAAATCGAATATATGTAATGTGAAAACAAAACCATGGAATGGTGTATCGAAACATTTGAAAAAAGTCATAGTATGTTATGTCAATCATTTGGAAAAAAGTCACAGTATAGTGTGTTGAAAAATGTGATAAAAGACACAAAAGATATCCCATATGGTCTAGCGGTTAGGATTCCTGGTTTTCACCCAGGTGGCCCGGGTTTGACTCCCGGTATGGGAACAAGTTTTATAAGGGAAAAATAATCAAAGTATAAACTGTCCTAAAAAAATCGAATATATGTAAGAAATTTTAAGAAAAAGTCATAGTATAGTGTGTCGAAAAATTTGAAAACAAAACCATGGTAAAGTGTGTCGAAACATTTGAAAACAAGTTATAGTATGGTATGTCAATCATTTGGAAAAAAGTCACAGTATAGTGTGTAGAAAAATGTGAAAAAAGACACAAAAGATGTCCCATATGGTCTAGCGGTTAGGATTCCTTGTTTTCACCCAGGTGGCCCGGGTTCGACTCCCGGTATGGGAACAACTTTTATAGGCGGAAAATAATCAAAGTAAAAACTATCCTAAAAAAAAAATCGAATATATGTAATGTGAAATAAAAAACAATGGAATGGTGTATCGAAACATTTGAAAAAAAGTCATAGTATGTTATGTCAATCATTTGGAAAAAAGTCACAGTATAGTGTGTTGAAAAATGTGAAAAAAGACACAAACGATGTCCCATATGGTCTAGCGGTTAGGATTCCTGGTTTTCACCCAGGTGGCCCGGGTTCGACTCCCGGTATGGGAACAAGTTTTATAGGCGGAAAATAATCAAAGTATAAACTATCCGAAAAAAAATCGAATATATGTAATGTGAAAACAAAACCATGGAATGGTGTATCGAAACATTTGAAAAAAAGTCATAGTATGTTATGTCAATCATTTGGAAAAAAGTCACAGTATAGTGTGTTGAAAAATGTGATAAAAGACACAAAAGATATCCCATATGGTCTAGCGGTTAGGATTCCTGGTTTTCACCCAGGTGGCCCGGGTTTGACTCCCGGTATGGGAACAAGTTTTATAAGGGAAAAATAATCAAAGTATAAACTGTCCTAAAAAAATCGAATATATGTAAGAAATTTTAAGAAAAAGTCATAGTATAGTGTGTCGAAAAATTTGAAAACAAAACCATGGTAAAGTGTGTCGAAACATTTGAAAACAAGTTATAGTATGGTATGTCAATCATTTGGAAAAAAGTCACAGTATAGTGTGTAGAAAAATGTGAAAAAAGACACAAAAGATGTCCCATATGGTCTAGCGGTTAGGATTCCTTGTTTTCACCCAGGTGGCCCGGGTTCGACTCCCGGTATGGGAACAACTTTTATAGGCGGAAAATAATCAAAGTAAAAACTATCCTAAAAAAAAAAATCGAATATATGTAATGTGAAATAAAAAACAATGGAATGGTGTATCGAAACATTTGAAAAAAAGTCATAGTATGTTATGTCAATCATTTGGAAAAAGTCACAGTATAGTGTGTTGAAAAATGTGAAAAAAGACACAAAAGATGTCCCATATGGTCTAGCGGTTAGGATTCCTGGTTTTCACCCAGGTGGCCCGGCTTCGACTCCCGGTATGGGAACAAGTTTTATAGGTGGAAAATAATCAAAGTATAAACTATCCGAAAAAAATCGAATATATGTAATGTGAAAACAAAACCATGGTATAGTGTGTCGATACATTTGAAAACAAGTTATAGTATGGTATGTCAATCATTTGGAAAAAAGTCACAGTATAGTGTGTAGAAAAATGTGAAAAAAGACAAAAAAGTTGTCCCATATGGTCTAGTGGTTAGGATTCCTGGTTTTCACCCTGGTGGCCCGTGTTCGACTCCCGGTATGGGAACAAGTTTTATATGGGGAAAATAATCAAAGTATAAACTGTCCTAAAAAAATCGAACATATATAAGACATTTTAAGAAAATGTCATAGTATAGTGTGTCGAAAAATGTGAAAACAAAACCATGGTATAGTGTGTCGAAACATTTGAAAACAAGTTATAGTATGGTATGTCAATCATTTGGATAAAAAGTCACAGTATAGTCTGTCAAAAAATGTGATAAAAGACACAAAAGATGTCCCATATGGTCTAGCGGTTAGGATTCCTTGTTTTCACCCAGGTGGCCCGGGTTCGACTCCCGGTATGGGAACAACTTTTATAGGCGGAAAATAATCAAAGTATAAACTATCCTAAAAAAAAAAATCGAATATATGTAATGTGAAAACAAAACCATGGAATGGTGTATCGAAACATTTGAAAAAAAGTCATAGTATGTTATGTCAATCATTTGGAAAAAAGTCACAGTATAGTGTGTTGAAAAATGTGATAAAAGACACAAAAGATATCCCATATGGTCTAGCGGTTAGGATTCCTGGTTTTCACCCAGGTGGCCCGGGTTTGACTCCCGGTATGGGAACAAGTTTTATAAGGGAAAAATAATCAAAGTATAAACTGTCCTAAAAAAATCGAATATATGTAAGAAATTTTAAGAAAAAGTCATAGTATAGTGTGTCGAAAAATTTGAAAACAAAACCATGGTAAAGTGTGTCGAAACATTTGAAAACAAGTTATAGTATGGTATGTCAATCATTTGGAAAAAAGTCACAGTATAGTGTGTAGAAAAATGTGAAAAAAGACACAAAAGATGTCCCATATGGTCTAGCGGTTAGGATTCCTTGTTTTCACCCAGGTGGCCCGGGTTCGACTCCCGGTATGGGAACAACTTTTATAGGCGGAAAATAATCAAAGTAAAAACTATCCTAAAAAAAAAAATCGAATATATGTAATGTGAAATAAAAAACAATGGAATGGTGTATCGAAACATTTGAAAAAAAGTCATAGTATGTTATGTCAATCATTTGGAAAAAAGTCACAGTATAGTGTGTTGAAAAATGTGAAAAAAGACACAAACGATGTCCCATATGGTCTAGCGGTTAGGATTCCTGGTTTTCACCCAGGTGGCCCGGGTTCGACTCCCGGTATGGGAACAAGTTTTATAGGCGGAAAATAATCAAAGTATAAACTATCCGAAAAAAAATCGAATATATGTAATGTGAAAACAAAACCATGGAATGGTGTATCGAAACATTTGAAAAAAAGTCATAGTATGTTATGTCAATCATTTGGAAAAAAGTCACAGTATAGTGTGTTGAAAAATGTGATAAAAGACACAAAAGATATCCCATATGGTCTAGCGGTTAGGATTCCTGGTTTTCACCCAGGTGGCCCGGGTTTGACTCCCGGTATGGGAACAAGTTTTATAAGGGAAAAATAATCAAAGTATAAACTGTCCTAAAAAAATCGAATATATGTAAGAAATTTTAAGAAAAGTCATAGTATAGTGTGTCGAAAAATTTGAAAACAAAACCATGGTAAAGTGTGTCGAAACATTTGAAAAACAAGTTATAGTATGGTATGTCAATCATTTGGAAAAAAGTCACAGTATAGTGTGTAGAAAAATGTGAAAAAAGACACAAAAGATGTCCCATATGGTCTAGCGGTTAGGATTCCTTGTTTTCACCCAGGTGGCCCGGGTTCGACTCCCGGTATGGGAACAACTTTTATAGGCGGAAAATAATCAAAGTAAAAACTATCCTAAAAAAAAAAATCGAATATATGTAATGTGAAATAAAAAACAATGGAATGGTGTATCGAAACATTTGAAAAAAAGTCATAGTATGTTATGTCAATCATTTGGAAAAAAGTCACAGTATAGTGTGTTGAAAAATGTGAAAAAAGACACAAAAGATGTCCCATATGGTCTAGCGGTTAGGATTCCTGGTTTTCACCCAGGTGGCCCGGCTTCGACTCCCGGTATGGGAACAAGTTTTATAGGTGGAAAATAATCAAAGTATAAACTATCCGAAAAAAATCGAATATATGTAATGTGAAAACAAAACCATGGTATAGTGTGTCGATACATTTGAAAACAAGTTATAGTATGGTATGTCAATCATTTGGAAAAAAGTCACAGTATAGTGTGTAGAAAAATGTGAAAAAAGACAAAAAAGTTGTCCCATATGGTCTAGTGGTTAGGATTCCTGGTTTTCACCCTGGTGGCCCGTGTTCGACTCCCGGTATGGGAACAAGTTTTATATGGGGAAAATAATCAAAGTATAAACTGTCCTAAAAAAATCGAACATATATAAGACATTTTAAGAAAATGTCATAGTATAGTGTGTCGAAAAATGTGAAAACAAAACCATGGTATAGTGTGTCGAAACATTTGAAAACAAGTTATAGTATGGTATGTCAATCATTTGGATAAAAAGTCACAGTATAGTCTGTCAAAAAATGTGATAAAAGACACAAAAGATGTCCCATATGGTCTAGCGGTTAGGATTCCTGGTTTTCACCCAGGTGGCCAGGGTTCGACTCCCGGTATGGGAACAAGTTTTTTAGGCGGAAAATATTCAAAGTATAAACTATCCTAAAAAAATCGGATATATGTCAGAAATAAAATAAAAAGTCATAGTATAGTGTGTCGAAAAATGTGAGAACAAAACCATGGTATAGTGTATCGAAACATTTGAAAAAAAGTTATAGTATGTTATGTCAATCATTTGGAAAAAGGTCACATTATAGTGTGTCGAAAAATGTGAAAAAAGACACAAAAGTTGGCCCATATGGTCTAGCGGTTAGGATTCCTGGTTTTCACCCAGGTGGCCCGGGTTCGACTCCCGGTATGGGAACAAGTTTTATAGGCGGAAAATAATCAAAGTATAAACTATCCTAAAAAAAAATCGAATATATGTAAGAAATCAAATAAAAAGTCATAGTAGAGTGTGTCGAATAATGTGAAAACAAAACCATGGTAAAGTGTGTCGAAATATTTGAAAACAAGTTATAGTATGGTATGTCAATCATTTGGATTAAAAGTCACAGTATAGTCTGTCAGAAAATGTGATAAAAGACACAAAAGATATCCCATATGGTCTAGCGGTTAGGATACCTGGTTTTCACCCAGGTGGCCCGGGTTAGACTCCCGGTATGGGAAGAAGTTTTATATGGGGAAAATAATCAAAGTATAAACTGTCCTAAAAAAATCGAACATATATAAGACATTTTAAGAAAAAGTCATAGTATAGTGTGTCGATAAAATGTGAAAACAAAACCATGGAATGGTGTATCGAAACATTTGAAAAAAAGTCATAGTATGTTATGTCAATCATTTGGAAAAAAGTCACAGTATAGTGTGTTGAAAAATGTGAAAAAAGACACAAAAGATGTCCCATATGGTCTAGCGGTTAGGATTCCTGGTTTTCACCCAGGTGGCCCGGGTTCGACTCCCGGTATGGGAACAAGTTTTATAGGCGGAAAATAATCAAAGTATAAACTATCCTAAAAAAAAATCGAATGTTTGTAATGTGAAAACAAAACCATGGTATAGTGTGTCGATACATTTGAAAACAAGTTATAGTATGGTATGTCAATCATTTGGAAAAAAGTCACAGTATAGTGTGTAGAAAAATGTGAAAAAAGACAAAAAGGTTGTCCCATATGGTCTAGCGGTTAGGATTCCTGGTTTTCACCCTGGTGGCCCGTGTTCGACTCCCGGTATGGGAACAAGTTTTATATGGGGAAAATAATCAAAGTATAAACTGTCCTAAAAAAATCGAACATATATAAGACATTTTAAGAAAAAGTCATAGTATAGTGTGTCGAAAAATGTGAAAACAAAACCATGGTATAGTGTGTCGAAATATTTGAAAACAAGTTATAGTATGGTATGTCAATCATTTGGAAAAAAGTCACAGTATAGTGTGTCGAAAAATGTGAAAAAAGACACAAAAGATGTCCCATATGGTCTAGCGGTTAGGATTCCTGGTTTTCACCCAGGTGGCCCGGGTTCGACTCCCGGTATGGGAACAAGTTTTATAGGCGGGAAATAATCAAAGTATAAACTATCCTAAAAAAATCGAATATATGTAAGAAATAAAATAAAAAGTCATAGTATCGTGTGTCGAATAATGTGAAAACAAAACCATGGTAAAGTGTGTCGAAATATTTGAAAACAAGTTATAGTATGGTATGTCAATCATTTGGATAAAAAGTCACGAAAGATGTCCCATATGGTCTAGCGGTTAGGATTCCTGGTTTTCACCCAGGTGGCCGGAGTTTGACTCCCGGTATGGGAACAAGTTTTATAAGGGGAAAATAATCAAAGTATAAACTGTCCTAAAAAAATGTAATATATGTAAGACATTTTAAGAAAAAGTCATAGTATAGTGTGTCGATAAAATGTGAAAACAAAACCATGGAATGGTGTATCGAAATATTTGAAAAAAAAGTCATAGTATGGTATGTCAATCATTTGGAAAAAAAGTCACAGTATAGTCTGTCAAAAAATGTGATAAAAGACACAAAAGATGTCCCATATCGTCTAGCGGTTAGGATTCCTGGTTTTCACCCAGGTGGCCTGAGTTCGACTCCCGGTATGGGAACAAGTTTTATAGGCGGAAAATAATCAAAGTATAAACTATCCTAAAAAAATCGAATATATGTCAGAAATAAAATAAAAAGTCATAGTATAGTGTGTCGAAAAATGAGAAAACAAAACAATGGTATAGTCTGTCGAAACATTTGAAAAAAAGTTATAGTATGGTATGTCAATCATTTGGATAAAAAGTCACAGTATAGTCGGTCAAAAAATGTGATAAAAGACACAAAAGATGTCCCATATGGTCTAGCGGTTAGGATTCCTGGTTTTCACCCAGGTGGCCGGAGTTTGACTCCCGGTATGGGAACAAGTTTTATAAGGGGAAAATAATCAAAGTATAAACTGTCCTAAAAAAATTTAATATATGTAAGACATTTTAAGAAAAGTCATAGTATAGTGTGTCGATAAAATGTGAAAACAAAACCATGGAATGGTGTATCGAAATATTTGAAAAAAAAGTCATAGTATGGTATGTCAATCATTTGGAAAAAAAGTCACAGTATAGTGTGTAGAAAAATGTGAAAAAAGACACAGAAGTTGTCCCATATGGTCTAGCGGTTAGGATTCCTGGTTTTCACCCAGGTGGCCCGGGTTCGACTCCCGGTATGAGAACAAGTTTTATAGGCGGAAATAAATCAAAGTATAAACTGTCCTAAAAAAAATCGAACATATATAAGACATTTTAAGAAAAAGTCATAGTATAGTGTGTCGAAAAATGTGAAAACAAAACCATGGAATGGTGTATCGAAACATTTGAAAAAAAGTCATAGTATGTTATGTCAATCATTTGGAAAAAAGTCACAGTATAGTATGTCGAAAAATGTGAAAAAAGACACAAAAGATGTCCCATATGGTCTAGCGGTTAGGATTCCTGGTTTTCACCCAGGTGGCCCGGGTTCGACTCCCGGTATGGGAACAAGTTTTATAGGCGGAAAATAATCAAAGTATAAATTATCTTAAAAAATATCGAATATATGTAAGAAATCAAATAAAAAGTCATAGTATCGTGTGTCGAATAATGTGAAAACAAAACCATGGTAAAGTGTGTCGAAATATTTGAAAAACAAGTTATAGTATGGTATGTCAATCATTTGGATAAAAAGTCACAGTATAGTGTGTAGAAAAATGTGAAAAAAGACACAAAACTTGTCCCATATGGTCTAGCGGTTAGGATTCCTGGTTTTCACCCAGGTGGCCCGGTTTCGACTCCCGGTATGGGAACAAGTTTTATAGGTGGAAATAAATCAAAGTATAAACTGTCCTAAAAAAATCGAACATATATAAGACATTTTAAGAAAAAGTCATAGTATAGTGTGTCGAAAAATGTGAAAACAAAACCATGGAATGGTGTATCGAAACATTTGAAAAAAAGTCATAGTATGTTATGTCAATCATTTGGAAAAAAGTCAATGTATAGTGTGTCGAAAAATGTGAAAACAAAACCATGGTATAGTGTGTAGAAACATTTGAAAAAAAGTTATAGTATGGTATGTCAATCATTTGGAAAAAAGTCACAGTATAGTGTGTCGAAAAATGTGAAAAAAGACACAAAACTTGTCCCATATGGTCTAGCGGTTAGGATTCCTGGTTTTCACCCAGGTGGCCCGGGTTCGACTCCCGGGATGGGAACAAGTTTTATAGGCGGAAAATAATCAAAGTATAAATTATCTTAAAAAATATCGAATATATGTAAGAAATCAAATAAAAAGTCATAGTATCGTGTGTCGAATAATGTGAAAACAAAACCATGGTAAAGTGTGTCGAAATATTTGAAAACAAGTTATAGTATGGTATGTCAATCATTTGGATAAAAAGTCACAGTATAGTGTGTAGAAAAAATGTGAAAAAAGACACAAAACTTGTCCCATATGGTCTAGCGGTTAGGATTCCTGGTTTTCACCCAGGTGGCCCGGGTTCGACTCCCGGTATGGGAACAAGTTTTATAGGTGGAAATAAATCAAAGTATAAACTGTCCTAAAAAAATCGAACATATATAAGACATTTTAAGAAAAAGTCATAGTATAGTGTGTCGAAAAATGTGAAAACAAAACCATGGAATGTTGTATCGAAACATTTGAAAAAAGTCATAGTATGTTATGTCAATCATTTGGAAAAAAGTCAATGTATAGTGTGTCGAAAAATGTGAAAACAAAACCATGGTATAGTGTGTAGAAACATTTGAAAAAAAGTTATAGTATGGTATGTCAATCATTTGGAAAAAAGTCACAGTATAGTGTGTCGAAAAATGTGAAAAAAGACACAAAACTTGTCCCATATGGTCTAGCGGTTAGGATTCCTGGTTTTCACCCAGGTGGCCTGGGTTCGACTCCCGGGATGGGAACAAGTTTTGTAGGCGGAAAATAATCAATGTATAAACTATCCTAAAAAAAATCGAACATATATAAGACATTTTAAGAAAAAGTCATAGTATAGTGTGTCGAAAAATGTGAAAACAAAACCATGGTATAGTGTGTCGAAACATTTGAAAACAAGTTATAGTATGGTATGTCAATCATTTGGATAAAAAGTCACAGTATAGTCTGTCAAAAAATGTGATAAAAGACACAAAAGATGTCCCATATGGTCTAGCGGTTAGGATTCCTGGTTTTCACCCAGGTGGTCGGAGTTTGACTCCCGGTATGGGAACAAGTTTTATAAGGGGAAAATAATCAAAGTATAAACTGTCCTAAAAAAATGTAATATATGTAAGACATTTTAAGAAAAAGTCATAGTATAGTGTGTCGATAAAATGTGAAAACAAAACCATGGAATGGTGTATCGAAATATTTGAAAAAAAAAGTCATAGTATGGTATGTCAATCATTTGGAAAAAAAGTCACAGTATAGTGTGTAGAAAAATGTGAAAAAAGACACAAAAGTTGTCCCATATGGTCTAGCGGTTAGGATTCCTGGTTTTCACCCAGGTGGCCTGGGTTCGACTCCCGGTATGGGAACAAGTTTTATAGGCGGAAATAAATCAAAGTATAAACTGTCCTAAAAAAATCGAACATATATAAGACATTTTAAGAAAAAGTCATAGTATAGTGTGTCGAAAAATGTGAAAACAAAACCATGGAATGGTGTATCGAAACATTTGAAAAAAAGTCATAGTATGTTATGTCAATCATTTGGAAAAAAGTCACAGTATAGTGTGTCGAAAAATGTGAAAAAAGACACAAAAGATGTCCCATATGGTCTAGCGGTTAGGATTCCTGGTTTTCACCCAGGTGGCCCGGGTTCGACTCCCGGTATGGGAACAAGTTTTATAGGCGGGAAATAATCAAAGTATAAACTATCCTAAAAAAATCGAATATATGTAAGAAATAAAATAAAAAGTCATAGTATCGTGTGTTGAATAATGTGAAAACAAAACCATGGTAAAGTGTGTCGAAATATTTGAAAACAAGTTATAGTATGGTATGTCAATCATTTGGATAAAAAGTCACGAAAGATGTCCCATATGGTCTAGCGGTTAGGATTCCTGGTTTTCACCCAGGTGGCCGGAGTTTGACTCCCGGTATGGGAACAAGTTTTATAAGGGGAAAATAATCAAAGTATAAACTGTCCTAAAAAAATGTAATATATGTAAGACATTTTAAGAAAAAGTCATAGTATAGTGTGTCGATAAAATGTGAAAACAAAACCATGGAATGGTGTATCGAAATATTTGAAAAAAAGTCATAGTATGGTATGTCAATCATTTGGAAAAAAAGTCACAGTATAGTGTGTAGAAAAATGTGAAAAAAGACACAAAAGTTGTCCCATATGGTCTAGCGGTTAGGATTCCTGGTTTTCACCCAGGTGGCCCGGGTTCGACTCCCGGTATGGGAACAAGTTTTATAGGTGGAAATAAATCAAAGTATAAACTGTCCTAAAAAAATCGAACATATATAAGACATTTTAAGAAAAAGTCATAGTATAGTGTGTCGAAAAATGTGAAAACAAAACCATGGTATAGTGTGTCGAAACATTTGAAAACAAGTTACAGTATGGTATGTCAATCATTTGGATAAAAAGTCACAGTATAGTGTGTTGAAAAATGTGAAAAAAGACACCAAAGATGTCCCATATGGTCTAGCGGTTAGGATTCCTGGTTTTCACCCAGGTGCCCCGGGTTCGACTCCCGGTATGGGAACAAGTTTTATAGGCGAAAAATAATCAAAGTATAAACTATCCTAAAAAAAAATCGAATATATGTAATGTGAAAACAAAACCATGGTATAGTGTGTCGAAACATTTGAAACAAGTTATAGTATGGTCTGTCAATCATTTGGAAAAAAGTCACAGTATAGTGTGTAGAAAAATGTGAAAAAAGACACAAAAGTTGTCCCATATGGTCTAGCTGTTAGGATTCCTGGTTTTCACCCAGGTGGCCCGGGTTCGACACCCGGTATGGGAACAAGTTTTATATGGGGAAAATAATCAAAGTATAAACTGTCCTAAAAAAATCGAATATATGTCAGAAATAAAATAAAAAGTCATAGTATAGTGTGTCGAAAAATGTGAAAACAAAACCATGGTATAGTGTGTCGAAACATTTGAAAAAAAGTTATAGTATGGTATGTCAATCATTTGGAAAAAAGTCACAGTATAGTGTGTCGAAAAATGTGAAAAAAGACACAAAACTTGTCCCATATGGTCTAGCGGTTAGGATTCCTGGTTTTCACCCAGGTGGCCCGGGTTCGACTCCCGGGATGGGAACAAGTTTTGTAGGCGGAAAATAATCAATGTATAAACTATCCTAAAAAAATGTAATATATGTAAGACATTTTAAGAAAAAGTCATAGTATAGTGTGTCGATAAAATGTGAAAACAAAACCATGGAATGGTGTATGGAAATATTTGAAAAAAAAGTCATAGTATGGTATGTCAATCATTTGGAAAAAAAGTCACAGTATAGTGTGTAGAAAAATGTGAAAAAAGACACAAAAGTTGTCCCATATGGTCTAGCGGTTAGGATTCCTGGTTTTCACCCAGGTGGCCCGGGTTCGACTCCCGGTATGGGAACAAGTTTTATAGGTGGAAATAAATCAAAGTATAAACTGTCCTAAAAAAATCGAACATATATAAGACATTTTAAGAAAAAGTCATAGTATTGTGTGTCGAAAAATGTGAAAACAAAACCATGGAATGGTGTATCGAAACATTTGAAAAAAAGTCATAGTATGTTATGTCAATCATTTGGAAAAAAGTCACAGTATAGTGTGTCGAAAAATGTGAAAAAGACACAAAAGATGTCCCATATGGTCTAGCGGTTAGGATTCCTGGTTTTCACCCAGGTGGCCTGGGTTCGACTCCCGGTATGGGAAGAAGTTTTATAGGTGGAAATAAATCAAAGTATAAACTGTCCTAAAAAAATCGAACATATATAAGACATTTTAAGAAAAAGTCATAGTATAGTGTGTCGAAAAATGTGAAAACAAAACCATGGTATAGTGTGTCGAAACATTTGAAAAAAAGTTATAGTATGGTATGTCAATCATTTGGAAAAAAGTCACAGTATAGTGTGTCGAAAAATGTGAAAAAAGACACAAAACTTGTCCCATATGGTCTAGCGGTTAGGATTCCTGGTTTTCACCCAGGTGGCCCGGGTTCGACTCCCGGGATGGGAACAAGTTTTGTAGGCGGAAAATAATCAATGTATAAACTATCCTAAAAAAAATCGAACATATATAAGACATTTTAAGAAAAAGTCATAGTATAGTGTGTCGAAAAATGTGAAAACAAAACCATGGTATAGTGTGTCGAAACATTTGAAAACAAGTTATAGTATGGTATGTCAATCATTTGGATAAAAAGTCACAGTATAGTCTGTCAAAAAATGTGATAAAAGACACAAAAGATGTCCCATATGGTCTAGCGGTTAGGATTCCTGGTTTTCACCCAGGTGGCCGGAGTTTGACTCCCGGTATGGGAACAAGTTTTATAAGGGGAAAATAATCAAAGTATAAACTGTCCTAAAAAAATTTAATATATGTAAGACATTTTAAGAAAAAGTCATAGTATAGTGTGTCGATAAAATGTGAAAACAAAACCATGGAATGGTGTATCGAAATATTTGAAAAAAAAGTCATAGTATGGTATGTCAATCGTTTGGAAAAAAAGTCACAGTATAGTGTGTAGAAAAATGTGAAAAAAGACACAAAAGTTGTCCCATATGGTCTAGCGGTTAGGATTCCTGGTTTTCACCCAGGTGGCCTGGGTTCGACTCCCGGTATGGGAACAAGTTTTATAGGCGGAAATAAATCAAAGTATAAACTGTCCTAAAAAAATCGAACATATATAAGACATTTTAAGAAAAAGTCATAGTATAGTGTGACGAAAAATGTGAAAACAAAACCATGGAATGGTGTATCGAAACATTTGAAAAAAAGTCATAGTATGTTATGTCAATCATTTGGAAAAAAGTCACAGTATAGTGTGTCGAAAAATGTGAAAAAAGACACAAAAGATGTCCCATATGGTCTAGCGGTTAGGATTCCTGGTTTTCACCCAGGTGGCCCGGGTTCGACTCCCGGTATGGGAACATGTTTTATAGGTGGAAATAAATCAAAGTATAAACTGTCCTAAAAAAATCGAACATATATAAGACATTTTAAGAAAAAGTCATAGTATAGTGTGTCGAAAAATGTGAAAACAAAACCATGGTATAGTGTGTCGAAACATTTGAAAAAAAGTTATAGTATGGTATGTCAATCATTTGGAAAAAAGTCACAGTATAGTGTGTCGAAAAATGTGAAAAAAGACACAAAACTTGTCCCATATGGTCTAGCGGTTAGGATTCCTGGTTTTCACCCAGGTGGCCCGGGTTTGACTCCCGGGATGGGAACAAGTTTTGTAGGCGGAAAATAATCAATGTATAAACTATCCTAAAAAAAATCGAACATATATAAGACATTTTAAGAAAAAGTCATAGTATAGTGTGTCGAAAAATGTGAAAACAAAACCATGGTATAGTGTGTCGAAACATTTGAAAACAAGTTATAGTATGGTATGTCAATCATTATGATAAAAAGTCACAGTATAGTCTGTCAAAAAATGTGATAAAAGACACAAAAGATGTCCCATATGGTCTAGCGGTTAGGATTCCTGGTTTTCACCCAGGTGGCCGGAGTTTGACTCCCGGTATGGGAACAAGTTTTATAAGGGGAAAATAATCAAAGTATAAACTGTCCTAAAAAAATTTAATATATGTAAGACATTTTAAGAAAAAGTCATAGTATAGTGTGTCGATAAAATGTGAAAACAAAACCATGGAATGGTGTATCGAAATATTTGAAAAAAAAGTCATAGTATTGTATGTCAATCATTTGGAAAAAAAGTCACAGTATAGTGTGTAGAAAATTGTGAAAAAAGACACAAAAGTTGTCGCATATGGTCTAGCGGTTAGGATTCCTGATTTTCACCCAGGTGGCCTGGGTTCGACTCCCGGTATGGGAACAAGTTTTATAGGCGGAAATAAATTAAAGTATAAACTGTCCTAAAAAAATCGAACATATATAAGACATTTTAAGAAAAAGTCATAGTATAGTGTGTCGAAAAATGTGAAAACAAAACCATGGAATGGTGTATCGAAACATTTGAAAAAAAGTCATAGTATGTTATGTCAATCATTTGGAAAAAAGTCACAGTATAGTGTGTCGAAAAATGTGAAAAAAGACACAAAAGATGTCCCATATGGTCTAGCGGTTAGGATTCCTGGTTTTCACCCAGGTGGCCCGGGTTCGACTCCCGGTATGGGAACAAGTTTTATAGGCGGAAAATAATCAAAGTATAAATTATCTTAAAAAATATCGAATATATGTAAGAAATCAAATAAAAAGTCATAGTATCGTGTGTCGAATAATGTGAAAACAAAACCATTGTAAAGTGTGTCGAAATATTTGAAAACAAGTTATAGTATGGTATGTCAATCATTTGGATAAAAAGTCACGAAAGATGTCCCATATGGTCTAGCGGTTAGGATTCCTGGTTTTCACCCAGGTGGCCGGAGTTTGACTCCCGGTATGGGAACAAGTTTTATAAGGGGAAAATAATCAAAGTATAAACTGTCCTAAAAAAATGTAATATATGTAAGACATTTTAAGAAAAAGTCATAGTATAGTGTGTCGATAAAATGTGAAAACAAAACCATGGAATGGTGTATCGAAATATTTGAAAAAAAAGTCATCGTATGGTATGTCAATCATTTGGAAAAAAAGTCACAGTATAGTGTGTAGAAAAATGTGAAAAAAGACACAAAAGTTGTCCCATATGGTCTAGCGGTTAGGATTCCTGGTTTTCACCCAGGTGGCCCTGGGTTCGACTCCCGGTATGGGAACAAGTTTTATAGGTGGAAATAAATCAAAGTATAAACTGTCCTAAAAAAATCGAACATATATAAGACATTTTAAGAAAAAGTCATAGTATAGTGTGTCGAAAAATGTGAAAACAAAACCATGGTATAGTGTGTCGAAACATTTGAAAACAAGTTACAGTATGGTATGTCAATCATTTGGATAAAAAGTCACAGTATAGTGTGTTGAAAAATGTGAAAAAAGACACCAAAGATGTCCCATATGGTCTAGCGGTTAGGATTCCTGGTTTTCACCCAGGTGCCCTGGGTTCGACTCCCGGTATGGGAACAAGTTTTATAGGCGAAAAATAATCAAAGTATAAACTATCCTAAAAAAAAATCGAATATATGTAATGTGAAAACAAAACCATGGTATAGTGTGTCGAAACATTTGAAAACAAGTTATAGTATGGTCTGTCAATCATTTGGAAAAAAGTCACAGTATAGTGTGTAGAAAAATGTGAAAAAAGACACAAAAGTTGTCCCATATGGTCTAGCTGTTAGGATTCCTGGTTTTCACCCAGGTGGCCCGGGTTCGACTCCCGGTATGGGAACAAGTTTTATATGGGGAAAATAATCAAAGTATAAAGTGTACTAAAAAACTGTAATATATGTAAGACATTTTAAGAAAAAGTCATGGTATTGTGTGTCGATAAAATGTGAAAACAAAACCATTGAATGGTGTATCGAAACATTTGAAAAAAAGTCATAAGAGGCTTCTCAATTCTTAAATGTCCCCTCCTCGACTCCCCTCCTCGGCTCCCCTCCTCGAGACTTAGTCCCGCCCACAGGAGATGCGAGCGGAGGACCGAGGAGGGGAACCGAGGAGAGAGGAGGGGAAGCAGCAGACGTTTAAAGAAATGAGAACTCCTCTCCTCTGAGCGGTCATATTAAAGCGACGTCCGTTCATTATTACGTGGCAACAGCTGCATCAGCTGCAGAGTGTTTTGTCATATTTTATAATCTCTGTTAGATCAGCTGAACATTGTTCCCCCACATATTTACTTTGAATTCATTGAGAGTGCGGTATAATGAGACAATAACAGGCTACAGATGCGGACACACACACACAAATATATTTATATAATATGCAATTTAAAGTATGAGAGCACTCTCATAATAACGTAACACAATCAGAGACTGGATATATCCGCCCCCTCTCTCTGGTCGCTGAAATGGGGAATTGAAATGACAGGCCAAAAGTTGTATTTGCAAGGATTACAAGTAAGCAGAGGACACCAAACCAACTGAGACCTGTCTGCGCACTGTACAACACACACCGACACACTGTACAACACGCACCTACACACAGCCTACCACACACACCTGCAGCTCTTAAAGCATAATCAGGCTACAGCTGTTGTGTATTTTATTATGTGAAGCACTAAATGGTTTTAGAAAAATATCGACTCTTTATTTGTAGATATCTACTAAACTAAAGCAAATAAAGAGAGTAGGCCTGTTATACTGAGTGATATATATTTTACACACTGCTCTGCTTTCTACAGGACCTCACAGCTGTTCTCACTGTAAACATCGCGTTGCGATGAGAGCAGTTTCTAAAATAATATCCAGGGGATGCATGCAGAGCTGTCATTGGCTGAGATAAGTCCGGCCGTGCGTCACGCCTCCACCGTTTCCGGAAATGCATCCACGGAGGAGCCGTGGAGGAACCATCAGTGTATCCTCGGTTATAGCGACTCCAGAGAGCCTCCTCGACGCTCGATCCTCGGTCCTCGTGTGCATTTAGAGAAATGAGACGTCCTTCAAAATGGCGCGCTGAAATTCATTTCCGGGTCACTACTGGAGGACCGAGGAGTCGAGGAGTCGAGGAAGGGAAATTTGAGTATTGAGAAGCCTCTCTTGTATGGTCTGTCATTCATTTGGAAAAAAGTCACAGTATAGTGTGTAGAAAAATGTGAAAAAAGACACAAAAGTTGTCCCATATGGTCTAGCGGTTAGGATTCCTGGTTTTCACCCAGGTGGCCCGTGTTCGACTCCCGGTATGGGAACAAGTTTTATATGGGGAAAATAATCAAAGTATAAACTGTCCTAAAATAATCGAACATATCAGACATTTTATGAAAAAGTCATAGTATAGTGTGTCGAAACATTTGAAAACAAGTTATAGTATGGTATGTCAATCATTTGGATAAAAAGTCACAGTATAGTCTGTCAAAAAATGTGATAAAAGACACAAAAGATGTCCCATATGGTCTAGCGCAGGGGTGGGGAACCTTTTTCCTCTCAAGGGCCATTTCCATTTTTTCAACATCCTCCGAGGGCCGTACAAATGATTGACCTCTGCTTAAAAATACTAAAATCACAGCCCATTCGATTTGGCCTTTCTTTCATGCTGTGCAAAGAAAAAGCAACCTCTTAATCCAGATATCTTACCATGACTCGCGTATGCACGTGCACGGTTGTGGCATGACCATCAGAACAGAAAGATATGGACACAAGATGTGTGCAATTTAGTTTCCTATCCATGTGAATATGATTTAAATGTGTGGGGGGGGGGACCTATCCTCCTCTAGGGGGGTCCGGGGGGCAATGCTCCCCCGGGAAGATTTTTGTTTTAAATGTTGAAGTTAAAAGCATCAATCTGGTGCACTTTAAGAGTTAAGAGATCTATGGATATATCTCTCAATCAACACCCATATGAAACAGAACAGTAAGCAGATTTTCTTTATGGATATTTTACAAATCACTCCCCTTTCAAACTGTATTGTTGTTTATTAATAACAACTTTTTTGTACTGTCATATAGTATTTTATACCTGTTTACTTTATTCTCTTATTTTTTTATAACTATAATGATCATATAAAGATGTGCCTTTACCTCACTGGTTGGGGAAAAAGCTTCTTATATTCGTTAGCATAGCTAGCTAACCAGATGCTAATAACAACAACGTTATTGACTGTCTGATCAGTATGACAGATGAACAGATCACCACTGGGCTTTCAACTAAAACTGCGGCATGTGTACGGCTCCTTATGGGTACTGATCATAGTACTGACATTGGTGAAGTCCCCGTCCGGAGCGACGTCCTGGGGGGTATACTGCGAAGCAGGATTTTCGCTTAGCCGGCTAAATTCAGGGAAAACTCCGGCTTTCCGGTCATCCGAAGCTGGTTCTCTTTTTAGCAGGCTAGATCTCCATGGTAATATATGCTAAGCAGCTAACCTGGTCGGGACCAGGGGCCTATACTCCGAAGCTGGTTCAACCTAACCTGGATATGTTTGAGTTAGCCGGTTGGCCTAATCCAAAACATACGCGCTCTCGCTAAACGGTACTACGACGCGGGTTATCAAGTGGATCGCTCAAGCCAGCCGTGTCCTATCTAGTTAGGTGCGTGTTCACATGAAAGGGGTGGTATCTGGAGCATTCGACCAATCACAAACATGGAGAAGCGCACTGACAGCGCAGCGTCATACTTCCTGAATGAAAAGTGAACTTTAATACTAGTCAAAAATGAAGAAGTTAAACTTTAAACATCCATGACTTAAACACTTTATCCAGGATAAAAGCCACATAGCTGCACCTGCAAGGTGAATACAGCTGGCAAAAGAAAAAAGTGTTTGAATGCGTACATTAACAGGTTTATGATATCACTGCCCCGTCTAAAAACACGATCTGACTTCAATTACATTTGTCTCGAGTGTTTCGTCAACTTAATGTGTTGCTTAAAATTAGGGGTCGACCGATTATCGGCCAGGCCGATTATCGGGGCCGATATTCCTCATTTGACCGATTATCGGTATCGGCCTTTTTTTTATAAAATTGCCGATAACACTTTGGCTCTGATGCGGCCGTTTCTCTGTCTGCAGTCACCACTCTCTGTACACGAGCAATGTCCCGCCCACAGCGCTATCTGATAGGCTATTACTGAAGTGTCAATCAACAGTGAAGATTTTCCGGGCGGGAGCCAGCCAGAGAGGCGGGACCTTCTCAGATTACAGGCAGGTGTGAAGAACGCAGACAGCAGCGCTGAGCGGCAGAGCCATACATGTGTTTCGAAGGTAAATCAGTTGAAAGCCGAAATTCAATAAACATCCCAATCCCCTATGCTGAAGTTGCAAAAACAGCACGATCTATTGATCCAATTCTATCAGCTTCCCAGTTACACAGGGACACGGGAAGTCAGTCAGCGTGCAGCGTCTCGCAGCGGAGTGGTGCGGAGGGGGGGGGGGGGGCTTCGAGTGGAGCCTCGCAGTTTTTCAGGTTGATATGTGAAGCTCATTAGCTAATGTATTTAGCAAATGTTTAGCAAAATATTAGAAGTGAGGCTACTAGTCTAACGTTAGGTCTACTGTAATAGCCTCACTTTTAATAGTTTGCAAAACATGAGCTAGCACTAGTGTTTTGCAGTTGCTAGCAGCTTATTGGGATTTTATGCTAGACAGACAGGCATTGGTTTGATATAATAAATTAAGCATTATTGTTAGTTAAGCATGTCAGCCTGCAGCCCCACTTCTTGTCTCTCTCTAACTCACTGCAGATGGCTGCACTAAAGAAAAGGGCTCAGAGAGGAAACCAGTTGTAAGATGTTTAAAAGTTCATTAAACATAATGTATGCTTAAAATGCATTTCAAAGAAGTTGTGTTGAGTTGTGTTGGAGTTTGTGTTATTCTACATGTTGACACTATAGATTTTCTGATTTTACTGCAAATGTATATCGGTTCCAAATGTCGGTTATCGGTCTCCTTGATTACTAATAATCGGTATCGGTATCGGCCTTGAAAAAGCCATATCGGTCGATCCCTACTTAAAATAATACTTCTGCATACAGTATGTGACACTGTGAGTGTTGCACGGCCAGATACGGCTCAGCTGACTCAGATAAGGAGATATATGATACATTATGAAGTGATATGCCGCGGACTGTACTTAATGTACTCTGATCCGGTTACTTATGTTGTAGCCGATATTTAAATAAGCTTTCTTAACGCTAATGTTATAATAGTCAGATTGCTCTGAAGATGGGAGGTGATATTCTATTAATGTTCACGTTCACACAGTCGGTGATTTTTGCCGGCCGTCTTTCCTGCGACGGCAGTTTTTCTGTATTTCCTTTCTCCTGTGATATGACTTGATCGCTTTAAACTCCGCACACTGAGCTCTGATTGGTCAGCAGGCGGTGCTTTCACTGAGTTGAGCTCTTAGCCTGCAACCTAACCTGGTCCCGACCAGGTTAGCTGCTTAGCATATATTACCATGGAGATCTAGCCTGCTAAAAAGAGAACCAGCTTCGGATGACCGGAAAGCCGGAGTTTTCCCTGAATTTAGCCGGCTAAGCGAAAATCCTGCTTCGCAGTATACCCCCCAGGTTAGGTTGCAGGCTAAGAGCTCAACTCAGTGAAAGCACCGCCTGCTGACCAATCAGAGCTCAGTGTGCGGAGTCATAGTATAGTGTGTCGAAAAATGTGAAAACAAAACCATGGAATGGTGTGTCGAAACATTTGAAAAAAAGTTATGGTATGGTATGTCAATCATTTGGATAAAAAGTCACAGTATAGTCTGTCAAAAAATGTGATAAAAGACACAAAAGATGTCCCATATGGTCTAGCGATTAGGATTCCCGGTTTTCACCCAGGTGGCCCGGGTTCCACTCCCGGTATGGGAACAAGTTTTATAAGGGTAAAAACTATCCTAAAAAAATCGAATATATATCAGAGATAAAAATAAAAAGTCATAGTATAGTGTGTCGAAAAATGTGAAAACAAAACCATGGAATGGTGTATCGAAACATTTGAAAAAAAGTCATAGTATGTTATGTCAATCATTTGGAAAAAAGTCACAGTATACTGTAGTGTGTCGAAAAATGTGAAAAAAGACACAAAAGATGTCCCATATGGTCTAGCGGTTAGGATTCCTGGTTTTCACCCAGGTGGCCCGGGTTCGACTTCCGGTATGGGAACAAGTTTTATATGGGGAAAATAATCAAAGTATAAACTGTCCTAAAAAAATCGAACATATATAAGACATTTTAAGAAAAAGTCATAGTATCGTGTGTCGAAAAATGTGAAAACAAAACCATGGAATGGTGTATCGAAACATTTGAAAAAAAGTCATAGTATGGATTGTCAATCATTTGGAAAAAAGTCACAGTATAGTGTGTAGAAAAATGTGAAAAAAGACACAAAAGTTGTCCTATATGGTCTAGCGGTTAGGATTCCTGGTTTTCACCCAGGTGGCCCCGGTTCAACTCCCGGTATGGGAACAAGTTTTATAGGCGGAAAATAATCAAAGTATAAACTATCCTAAAAAAATCGAATATATGTCAGAAATAAAATAAAAAGTCATAGTATAGTGCAGGGGTCTGCAACCTTTTTGACCAAAAGAGCCATTTCGCTCCTTTTTCCCAAAAAATGTTTTGTCTAGAGCCGCAAAACATATTTCATAGTTTTTTATTGTTATATCAGACAAAAACTACACTTTTTTTTGCATTTATTAGGCTATTTATTACATGATATAAAACTATTAACCTCTAATAAGAAACAAAGAACTTTTATAAGGAGAATTAAAATAATACACAGGCCTACTTTAAAATAGATTAAACACAGCACTTGGGGAGTCCTCTGCACATTTGAAGGGGAAAAAAATATGATTAAATGGGCCCACTTTGAAATAAATAAAACATATATCTGCACCCTAAAAAGAGTTAAAGGGCGCTAGAATTTGAAAGTACACAACCGGAAAAAATATGCCTCTTCCTTCAGACTTTCTTACAGAGTCCCTCCTCCAACACACACGAACGCACACATGACCAATGAGGGCACGATATAAGTTTGTGCCCAGATGGAAGGCTGACAGGCAGGTAGGCCATCCAGTTATTTTAGCCGGGCCGGCTCAGATGATTGGTCGTGCTTTTTACAGCGCTCCGGCTTCCAGAGATTAATTTTTGTATGTATTTATTGTCAAAGCATTTAATATATTCATTGCTATCGTGACGTTAAGAGCATTCCATGGAATATAACAAAAAGTGTTTTCTGAAATAAATTACATACCCCATTGAATTATGACTGACGATCATCAGCTGTCTTCCTCTCCCTCATAAAGGCTGCACCACCGTTGACAACTTCTCTCTACATATCAAACATACCGGTAAACCAGCATCGTTTGCTGTGAAAGCATACAAATCTGTCCACCCAGAATTAAATCCTGTGTTCCTCCGGTACTTTTCTTTGATTTATCCATAGTTCGCTCATCGAGCCGGGGGTCAGGTTATTCGCCTCCAAGAAAAGGCGCTCGCGCGGGACCGGAGCAGGATGTGACGCATATTTTAGTTGACCTAATTAAAACCGTTTTGTTTTTTATTTATGTGTCACAGTATCACCTCAAAATACAACATACGAAACATTTTCAACCATGCAACAAAATATAAATAGTCCTAAAAATACTTTTATTTTATTTCCTTCTTATTTTTGTCTAAGCTCAGGGGAGCCAGAGCAGAGGACTTAAAGGGCCGCATGCGTCCCGTGGGCCGCGGGTTGCCGACCCCTGGTATAGTGTGTCGAAAAATGTGAAAACAAAACCATGGTATAGTAGTGTGTCGAAACATTTAAAAAAAAGTTATAGTATGGTATGTCAATCATTTGGATAAAAAGTCACAGTATAGTCTGTCAAAAAATGTGATATAAGACACAAAAGATGTCCCATATGGTCTAGCGATTAGGATTCCTGGTTTTCACCCAGGTGGCCCGGGTTCGACTCCCGGTATGGGAACAAGTTTTATAGGCGGAAAATAATCAAAGTATTAACTATCTTAAAAAAAATCGAATATATGTCAGAAATCAAATAAAAAGTCATAGTATAGTGTGTCGAAAACAAAACCATGGTATAGTAGTGTGTCGAAACATTTAAAAAAAAGTTATAGTATGGTATGTCAATCATTTGGATAAAAAGTCACAGTATAGTCTGTCAAAAAATGTGATAAAAGACACAAAAGATGTCCCATATGGTCTAGCGATTAGGATTCCCGGTTTTCACCCAGGTGGCCCGCAGTTCCACTCCCGGTATGGGAACAAGTTTTATAAGGGTAAATAAATCAAAGTATAAACTGTCCTAAAAAAATGTAATATATGTAAGATATTTTAAGAAAAAGTCATAGTATAGTGTGTCGATAAAATGTGAAAACAAAACCATGGAATGGTGTATTGAAACATTTGAAAAAAAGTCATAGTATGGTATGTCAATCATTTGGAAAAAAGTCACAGTATAGTTTGTAGAAAAATGTGAAAAAAGACACAAAAGTTGTCCCATATGGTCTAGCGGTTAGGATTCCTGGTTTTCACCCAGGTGGCCCGGGTTCGACTCCCGGTATGGGAACAAGTTTTATAAGCGGAAAATAATCAAAGTATAAACTATCCTAAAAAAATCGAATATATGTCAGAAATAAAATAAAAAGTCATAGTATAGTGTGTCGAAAAATGTGAAAACAAAACCATGGTATAGTGTGTCGAAACATTTGAAAAAAAGTTATAGTATGGTATGTCAATCATTTGGATAACAAGTCACAGTATAGTCTGTCAAAAAATGTGATAAAAGACACAAAAGATGTCCCATATGGTCTAGCGATTAGGATTCCCGGTTTTCACCCAGGTGGCCCGGGTTCCACTCCCGGTATGGGAACAAGTTTTATATGGGGAAAATAATCAAAGTATAAACTGTCCTAAAAAAATCGAACATATATAAGACATTTTAAGAAAAAGTCATAGTATAGTGTGTCGAAAAATGTGAAAACAAAACCATGGAATGGTGTATCGAAACATTTGAAAAAAAGTCATAGTATGTTATGTCAATCATTTGGAAAAAAGTCACAGTATAGTGCGTTGAAAAATGTGAAAAAAGACACAACAGATGTCCCATATGGTCTAGCGGTTAGGATTCCTGGTGTTCACCCATCTGGCCCGGGTTCGACTCCCGGTATGGGAACAAGTTTTATAGGCGGAAAATAATCAAAGTAAAAAACTATCCTAAAAAAATCGAATATATGTCAGAAATAAAATAAAAAGTCAGAGTATAATGTGTCGAAAAATGTGAAAACAAAACCATGGAATGGTGTATCGAAACATTTGAAAAAAAGTCATAGTATGTTATGTCAATCATTTGGAAAAAAGTCACAGTATAGTGTGTCGAAAAATGTGAAAAAAGACACAAAAGATGTCCCATATGGTCTAGCGGTTAGGATTCCTGGTTTTCACCCAGGTGGCCCGGGTTCGACTCCCGGTATGGGAACAAGTTTTATAGGCGGAAAATAATCAAAGTATAAACTATCCTAAAAAAAATCGAATATATGTAATGTGAAAACAAAACCATGGAATGGTGTATCGAAACATTTGAAAACAAGTTATAGTATGGTATGTCAATCATTTGGATAACAAGTCACAGTATAGTGTGTAGAAAAATTTGATAAAAGACACAAAAGATGTCCCATATGGTCTAGCGGTTAGGATTCCTGGTTTTCACCCAGGTGGCCCGGGTTCGACTCCCGGTATGGGAACAAGTTTTATATGGGGAAAATAATCAAAGTATAAACTGTCCTAAAAAAATCGAACATATATAAGACATTTTAAGAAAAAGTCATAGTATCGTGTGTCGAAAAATGTGAAAACAAAACCATGGAATGGTGTATCGAAACATTTGAAAAAAAGTCATAGTATGGTATGTCAATCATTTGGAAAAAAAGTCACAGTATAGTGTGTAGAAAAATGTGAAAAAAGACACAAAAGATGTCCCATATGGTCTAGCGGTTAGGATTCCTGGTTTTCACCCAGGTGGCCCGGGTTCGACTCCTGGTATGGGAACAAGTTTTATATGGGGAAAATAATCAAAGTATAAACTGTCCTAAAAAAATCGAACATATATAAGACATTTTAAGAAAAAGTCATAGTATAGTGTGTCGAAAAATGTGAAAACAAAACCATGGAATGGTGTATCGAAACATTTGAAAAAAAGTCATAGTATGTTATGTCAATCATTTGGAAAAAAGTCACAGTATAGTGTGTCGAAAAATGTGAAAAAAGACACAACAGATGTCCCATATGGTCTAGCGGTTAGGATTCCTGGTTTTCACCCTGGTGGCCAGGGTTCGACTCCTGGTATGGGAACAAGTGTTATAGGCGAAAAATAATCAAAGTATAAACTATCCTAAAAAAAATGAATATAGGCTATGTAAGACATTTTAAGAAAAAGTCATAGTATAGTGTGTCGATAAAATGTGAAAACAAAACCATGGAATGGTGTATCGAAATATTTGAAAAAAAGTCATAGTATGTTATGTCAATCATTTGGAAAAAAGTCACAGTATAGTGTGTCGAAAAATGTGAAAAAGGAGACAAAAGATGTCCCATATGGTCTAGCGGTTAGGATTCCTGGTTTTCACCCAGGTGGCCCGGGTTCAACTCCCGGTATGGGAACAAGTTTTATAGGCGGAAAATAATCAAAGTATAAACTGTCCTAAAAAAACGTAATATATGTAAGAAATGTTAAGAAAAAGTCATAGTATAGTGTGTTGATAAAATGTGAAAACAAAACCATGGAATGGTGTATCGAAACATTTGAAAAAAAGTCATAGTATGGTATGTCAATCATTTGGAAAAAAGTCACAGTATAGTGTGTAGAAAAATGTGAAAAAAGACACAAAAGTTGTCCCATATGGTCTAGCGGTTAGGATTCCTGGTTTTCACCCAGGTGGCCCGGGTTCGACTCCCGGTATGGGAACAGATCTGGGAAAAATAATGAAAGTATAAGCTGTCTTAAAAAAATCGAATAGAGTGAGTAGAAAAAAAAAGTTAATTGAAGGCTTTGGATATTTGATAAGTTCGACACAGAAACCCCCCAACAAAGATAAACCCAATTGAAGCCCTGAATGCAAACACTAAGAAGCAGCTGAGAAAACAATGAGTCTGTGTCTGGTTAGATCGACCAGCTAATCATGTGATTAATTGATTCACAAACACTCACACACATAGCTAGTGTGTGCAAATACTCATACAGGAATATATCACCCAAGCCACAACAGACACAATAGTGTGACATTTCTCCACTAAATAAAACTTAGAAGTGGTACCCACTACCCAATATATTTTAATATTTATTATGAAAGCCACTTAATGAAAGAGTTTTTTTTTTTTTATGTAGAGATGGAAGACTTTAGGGGAGAAAACCCAAAACAATGCAGAAATTAGAGCATTTGTTTCCTGCTGTGTTTGTTTTTGTGAAAATCTGCATCCTGACGTCACCTTTGCTTATCATAGGACTCACATAAACACATACAGATCAGAGAAAGGCTTACAGTGTTGTTTGTGTGTGTGTGTGTGTTGTGTGTGTCACCTCTTGGCCATAAGAGTCAGAGGATGTTGACCACTAGCCTCCAGAGCAAGTGACCTGATTGGTCAGCCATTATCTCTCCTGCTGTGTTATTTTATTTATTTTCAACTGAAGATGTCTTGTTTGTTTTGTATTATTGCGGCACTGTTTTGATGTTTATATGAGAAACATTCAGATTTATCAGCTTGACTTTATGTCCTTACTTCTTTTTCACTAGCATAAACGGTATTCCTACTGGGTTTGTGTCATTTTAACATCTCATGTTGACGCTGACTCACCTCAGCCACAGATTTACAAATCACTGAAGCATAATAGTCATCACCTCACAGAAAAGGAAACAATGCAGAGAAAGAAAGCAAATGTCTTTCATTAGTCAAAGACAACAACACATGGGACACAGAATAGTACGTTTATTGTTTCAATACATTAAACATTATATGAAAAGACTGTCAATCCCCGTATCTTATTATTTTTCTTGCATTCCTGATCTCCTTGTCTACATGATGCAGGTGTACACTGACGCTGGCCAATCCAAATATGCAAATGCTGCACACAAACACAGAAGATTTTGCATGGCGAATGCAGGAGTTGCGGCTCATTAGCATTAGCTTCACATTACTTAATGAGCTTGGTGTTCTTCAACAGAGCACAGGTGTTACTCATTACAAATGGTTCAGCTCCACTGGATTGTGGGTATAAGTGATTTAGCATGTAAAGCTGAATGGATTTCACCCCTTATTGTTTTAATAATTACACCTGTGGTTTTCCTGTAATGACTGTCAGGGAAATAGCTGGATTTTAGAAGACACTTGCTACAGTAAGTGAACTTTGCATACACTAGGGCTATTCTGAAAATACCTCGAGCCAACACAACAGAAAAATCCTTTAAAACATATCTTTATGATTACCGCTTATTTCCCTTTTGCCATGCTAGCTCCACCATGGGGTTGACATTTGTTTTTTTATTTAAATATTATACTTTTCATTTAGCACCAGGTCAACATTTTAATTGATTTTTTAAAATGTTTTCCTTTGTTTTATGATATTTTGAAAAATAATAACCTTCCTATGCACTTTGTGTGAAGTGCGAATAAGCAAATGTTAGCATGCTATAAATTAACTAGCATGCTGGACAGAGCCGCTATAGACTCTTAGTGTTATATCTTACTATTCTATTTGACTAAATACATCTATTTTTCTTTTACTGTTAACATTTATATTGCTATAATCACGTATATTGCATCTTTTTCAAGCTAGGGTGCATACATCACAACTCGATCCTCAGTTCACATTATTTTGAACAAGTTAGTAACAAAACATTTTCACATTTCTGAATGCCCTAACCCTGCAGAGAGGAGAGGGCACAATCATAATACATTTAGTAACTAATCAACATTTACAGTACTTTTTTCACAATGTTTTAAAATATATAATCTTTGCTAGACTTCATCTAAACATCATCTAAAAGTCATTTTGGGGGTAAAATGAGTGGCAATAATATGAATCCCCTTAAGTTGCGTTAGAGTCCAGAGATGATGAAGCTTCCCAGCAAAATGATTTGAAGCAGAGACAAAGCTGAGCTGAGGGGAAGCCTGGCCGCCCCCGCGAGGAGTTTGGCATCTTTGGACACGGACACTTTGCGTCCGAAGGTGGAGTGGATGTGTCTGAAGTTTCTCTGCAGAGGCGTCACCTGCTCTGCATCCTCCTCTGTGGAGAAGATCTGTTGAGGTAAACTGAGCCAGCTGAGGAGGAAAGATAAAGGATAACTTACAGCACTCAGGAAACCATTTAGATGTTTGTTTTTCAGAATAAGACTCAAGAGACCTACTTGGGACCATGAGATGTAGACGGGGACTTCATACAGAGTCCACACCACCACCTGAGAGCAGGGGGGCGTGGTGAGGCTGCCATAGTAACGGTAATACTGACTCATGTTGTGCTTCGGCAGCAGGTTCATCAGCGGGAAACGGCTTGATTTTAGTCGTCTGGCCTTGGGGGAGGATGCAAAGATGTGATGAGAACACGAGTTATAAACAACACAAACAGCAGGCTGGAGATGGTTTTCTAAAGTGACCTCTGACCTTTGTAAGCGACAGACGACAGCTTTTGTGATATGAGTCCAAAGTGCACATTGTCTGCATAGACAACCTGCAAGAAAGGGAAGACAAATCAGGATGTGTGTAGTGTACAATGTTGGGACAGATATTAGTTACCCCAAATATAGTCAAATAAAATGTTAATGTAATTATTATGTTAATGTCTAATTATTATGTTGATTCTTTGAAACTTATGGCATCCAATTATTTTTAACAAATGCTGTTAACTGGGTTATATTCAAAAACAGGCAGTGTAAACTTTAAAGCTGTACACAAGAGTGATGACAAACTTTCGTAAAAAGTTCTTAAATATAACATGAATTAAGATTTTAACAGTGTAAAACAATATTTTATATATTCTACATTTAGTTTTGTCTGGATGTAACTTCTTTGCATTCAACAACATTTGGATGAGTAATTTGAATTAAATTACATGTTTATACTTCAGTAGCTGTAATGGTCAGAAACTCCTTAACACTGCTTTCAAATACTTTACAACAAGTGTATTAAACTCACATCAATGAAGAATCCAAGCACAGCGAGTCCTGTTGGATCGTCTAATGCCGCCGTCAGATTGGGATGGATGGACTTCATGTTGACTATGTGCATCTAAAGTAAAAAACAACAACAACAACAAAAAGACATTAAGGAAAGGCTGCACAGCAACAGTTTTGTGACGGTGTAGAGCTCATCTACTGACCATACTGTACCTCCATCGGGTATCTGCGTCCGTCTACCGTGTGCTCCGATCCGTTGGAAGCCGGGCCCCCCCAGTGGAAGTGCAGCTGGATGGTGTGGTACACATCTGGAAGACCTCCACCGCTCACTGACATGCCACCGCCAACCTCCATCACCACTGAGAGCAACCAGAAACATGCCATCACCAACTGAATATATACACATGCTTAAATCTTGAGAGATGTGTGGTGTGTTCAGGGAAGGGCAATATGAGGAAAATGAAATATGACATTATTTTTGACCAATTAAATCTATTGATATTACGAGTTTAATCCTTGATGCTTTCACAAAATATTTTACACATTGAGCAGTAATGTTGATTTAATGATTAAAGCAGGTAAACACAAATAACTGAAGAGCTGAAAACAGTCTGGTAAGTTCAGAAAAATACAACACTTTACAGTAATGCAGCAAAAGACTACACTTACAGTAGTACAGAATCTAAAACAATATCCAGTCTCATATCAAAATAATAATATAATATTGATATATTTCCAAGCCATATGACATTTACCAGAGTGTCCATCGTTTTTAAGTGTCCAGTGGCCCGTTTGGATCTCATCGAAGCCCTCCAGATGTAGATACTCCAGAGACTGGTTTCTGGTCATCTGGTGGTCCAGGTTGATGGGAGAGTGGAGCTCTTCAAGCAAAGGGTGACACGACGGGTACATGTCTCCCCATGCATAAGGATCTGGGATGGTGAAGAAGGCACATACGAACTGAATACAGACATGAAAGATCGAACAGAAGATCTTTTAGACACATTAGTGGTCTCCAAGTGGACATCTAGAGGATTTATGTGAGGAAAGACGATCAGTAATGAATCTGAAAGTTAATTCTTGTTCTGGAGCTTTTTATCAAATCCTTAGCAGATACAAGATTACATTTTTTTTCTCTATATTTTCTTAAAGGTTTAAGACTGAGATTAAGCTTAAGCTTGGGAAACTGTCAAGACAATGCCTTTTGAGCGGTTACCAATAAGAACAGCTAAAAAGTAATAAAAAAAAAAAGGGTCAACCTTAAATTGTCCTAATTTGAATAATGTCTCCTATTGGACAGTACATTTATCACCAACAAGTGGGAACATGAGATAGAGAGATGAATAAGAGAGCATATTATATCCGATCTGTGGTCTGAAAAAAAGAAAAAAGGTAACTTACCACACTGAGGCTCATCGTAGCAGTAGTCTTCTGGAAATTACAAAAAGCAAAACGTTGATAAGCGTAATTTTCCTTTTGATTTTTTAAATGGCATTAAATAAATGTAGTCTCTCACTGAGATGTAAGCAGGAGCCTCACCTGAGTTAACGAGTGGAACAACAATAAAGAAGAGAGCAGCTGTCCAAACCATTTTAAGACCCGCAGCCCGAGGACTTCAGAGGGACAGGTGCTGATCTGAGGTAGGCTGAGGATCAGAGCCACGTCCTGCTTAAGTAGGAGGTGAAAGCTGAGTTTGATTTTGTGCTGGTGTGATCAGTGAAGCGTGTCATTACCAATCTAGTGGTCTTTTCTGATCAACAGGCTCATTGATGCAGCACAGCTTCACCCCCCGGACCCCACCCCACTGCTGCCAGCATAGATGCCCAGTGACCAGTAACAAGAGCCATTCATCGCATGGGAAAGTCAGCTGAATTAGAAGAGGGCATAATATACACAGCGCCATATAAGGAGGCTGTAGAGATACATGAGCTGTATCTCTCTCAATACGTAAACAAATAAACATTTACGTTTTATAAGAAAGAAATCCTCCCATTACTGTTTCAAATAAAATGTTATACATTTTTAAGTTTCCCTTTTTTATTCTAATATTGTCCAGCACCATAAGAGAGAATATATTGAAAGAGGCTGTAGAAATGTACCAACTGTACACTCAAAAGAAACAATTATTAGGAAACATTTAGTTTAGAGAAAGAAAACTCCTTTTTTTTTTTTAGATGACATCTTATAAATGTTTGATTTATTCAAATGTTTTCACGTTGAAAATGAGAATATACTGTTATGGCTTCATATAAGGAGGCGGTAGAAATGTACCAACTGTAAATATCTCTATCTCAAAAAAGTTTAAAATAAATATATTCTTTTTAAAACAGAAAAAACATATCACTGTGTGAAAAAACACTTTGTAATCTTTTTAAGTTTCCCATTTGATTCCAGTATTGTGTACCAGATTAAGATGCAGGTCAAGGAAATCCTATTTATTTCTAATATAAATACTTAATCTAATAGTAAAGTTGATTAAAGAGGGATATTATTCAAACGTTATCACATAAGTATCTTGAAAATAAAACCTGAAATTATTGTAACTTTCGAAATATAATGAATCATGAAGCTTTAGTTGCCAGGTATTCTCCTCCAGTTGGAGTGTGATAGGTCTTTAAGTGGATGTAACATTTCAATCATCATCCTGACTGAGCAGCGCCTCTTCCTGCAGGAATAGATTATGTGATTCTGTCACTACTTGTCCCGTGTGAACAAAGCCTCTTTTCTTCACCCACAATGCTCTGCAGCGGGGTATCGCTATCTCCGCTCCGCCTGCTGCCTCGTGACTCACTGTATATCCGCTTTCTTTAAATTATTTGACTCTTTGATTGCCCTGGATTGGATTGTATCCCACCAACCTCCATCCTTTAAGAGGGGAATTCCCCGCATCCCACCTTAATCTTCCGTGACATTTTGTCCCTGCAGCAGCGGACTTTCCTGCAGGAATCTCCAAAACTAAATGTCGTGATTGATGAGGCTCAACACAAGAGTTCAGACGACGCTGTGTTCATACCCACTGACGCATGAACCGTCCTTCATGGTGCAATTTATTTGGCATTTGATTAGATGTACATCTACCTCATAAAAACACAAGCCCCACCCTGCAACATAAGCATGTTTAAGATTTAAAGGCTTTGAAAGAAAAAGACAATGAAATGTAGCATTTGTTGTATTATACAGAAAAACATTTTAAATTCATTAAGATCATTTTTCACACCTGAAACTACATTGTAAATGCAGCTGTTTGGGTCACAGGCGGGTTTATGATGCACATAGATTTTAAACTATATGCCAGAATTATTTGAACCTACAGTACAGGACAGAGCGTTAAAATGCTTCCATTCAAAAAAAATTCCCTCAGCATGCCAAAAGATTAAAAACATGCACCAAGCTTCAAAAAGCAGGTTGTAAAATAAAACAAAAAAACCTGATGAAAACAAAACACCATCTTCTACACACACATGCTTTTTTTTCTTACAATTTTGTTTTCCTGGATAATCCACTGTGGATTGGTCAAATGTAAAATAAGAAAAAAAGAAAAATGGGGTAAAAGCTTTAGAACAAAAATAATGTTTTACCACACACACCCACACCACACACACAACCACACACACACACACACACACACACACACACACACCACACACACACAACACACACAACACACACACACACACACACGACACACACACACACACACACACACACATACATTACAGCTGGTGTTCTTCATGAGGCAGATCTAAAGCGGTTTGAATGCTGCTGGTTGTGGGTTCTGATCTAACTTTAGGCTTTGTAAAATTCATCCTTGAGTGAATCAAATGTTGTCGTCATAAAAGGGGTCTAACAAGTTCCAAATATACGAGATTTTCTTTTATTACAACTTTTTTTTTTACTGCGATCCACTGAGAAACAAAGGACGGTAACAGACCCATCTACACCAAACAGAAAGGACTCAGAGCAGTGATCTTCGTCAGGAGCTGGACACATCCTCAATGAGTGAGATGTTGAAGAACCACACGTACAAACACATCAGGAATGGAGGGGCAGCATCCAAATGTGACAACCAACACATTTCTTTGCGAAAAAACAAAAACGCTGATTAAATTGAGGGATGAGCGTGCAAAACATTGAGCTTTGAATCACTCAACATGGTTCAGTTAGCAAATACACAACTATGCTGCCAAGAGTTGATGATAAAGAAAACACAATGGGACCTCTGCATGATTAAACCACTTCATGATTGCGACAGTTATCTTAAATAAATTGATTCTTAAATTTAACGCTGGGAAATCATCCCTAATCTTCACACGGATACTTGAAAAGTTTCGCCGCTGCTGACTGATCAGTGGGGAGCTCAGACTGCGTCTAACCCACAATAAAACAATCAATTTTACAGCCTGCCGTCATTATTTATCAACAAAATAAACAACTCATAATTATCAGTACCATGACATTCCTTGAGACATTACGCCTCGTGTGAGCGTTTCCTAATAAAAACCTCATATAGCTGGAAACTAACTGTACTTTCTGGAACGTTTCAACCTCTGGATTACAAAACTGTTGCTGCAAATATGTGCTATAAACCTGGAAGACAGCTTCATGTATCAGACTGATAAGAACGTGAGGAGAGAGTAGGTTTCCTATGGAGCGAGTAGAAATCGAGATCTGCTGCGGCAGACGGGGCTGATGGGAACATTATTGTAGTCTGGAGAGCGACGGATCAACACATACGTCTGTAAGATGCAAACTGAAACGCAGAAGGAACATTAGCTGGCTTCTCTGTCACTCTTAAGCTTGGGCTGGACTGTGACACACACAAGTATAACAAATCTGAGCGGCACAGACCTGACGGGGTATTTACATCACAGCTTCTCTGAGATGTTTCAAAAAGCTTAGCTCAGTCGTCGCTTAAAGTAAAAGTGGAGCCTTCTCGGCCTCTATGAAGTGTTTTTGTCTCTGTACAGAAACAGGCCTCTCTGCTGCCTCAGTGTTTCAAAAAAAAAAAAAAAACACTTTGAAGGCAAACTGCAGAAGAGACTTCAAAAAGAGGGCATCCTCGCACCTCAAAGAAAAGGAGCTGATCCAAGACGTCTGTACAAACTTTAACTCTCCTCCCTGCAGTCAGCTTTAAAAAAAACTTCCTCTCCCGGTGAGGAACACCCTCATGACTTTCCTCGACCAGCAGGAAATGTCCGTCCAGGGTCCTATACCACGGTGCTGAGGGAGGAGACGCAGTCTGCGGGCCCCTGGCCGTCTGTGGGGGTGTCGGGCCCCACCAGGAGGGTGCTGCTATCTATGGAGTCCTCCCTCGCCTGACAGGACGGCGCTGATTCTGGCACAGGGACAGGAGCGTTGGGGATGTCCGCCTGGTGCCCGTTTCCCATGGTGTTCATCTGGCTCGGTACCATGGAAAGCCCGCTGCGTCCTGCACCAAGAGAAAGGAAATGAAGACAAAGCCCAACTCTGTGTATAAGAGGCATGAATAAAAGGATCTGCGCCTACCAAGGTCGACGTAGAGGAGGCTGTCTGGGTTGATGGAGGCTTCGTACGGAGGGGGGGGGTCGTCTGGGTGCTGGATGTCGGGGTATTTGTAAGCTGCGTACGGAGGAGGAGGCTCTTGGAAATGGAAAGCGCCGCCCTCTCCATCATCGGACAGATGCAGGGGGGTGAGGCCGGTGCCGAAAGCATCCGGGCCGTAGTCGAAGCCCGGGACCCCGCCTCCCAAGGTTGAAGTGGTGCACTGAGCAGAAAGAAGCAGACAGGAATAGGATGTTTAATCACTGCACTTCCAAGCATCCACAAATCAGCCTTTTAAAAGAAACCTTCATTTATAGCACAAATGTAAAAAGTAAGATAAATGGAGAGGGTCATCATCGCTGCTCAAATAATAAATGAGTGTTTACAAAGAGTGTTGAACCCTATTATATCCGACATGCCTTAAGAGGTTTACACCTTATTTCACTTTTGGGGAAATATCGATTCTTAACTAATGCTTTGTGTATTGCAGCATTTGAAATAATATTAAACTATGCAGCATCTTATTTAACCTAGACTAATAATTACGAAATTGCCTTTAAATAAAATGACCTAAACATTTTTTATTAGGGTGATGTGACTATCTAACAATGCTCACAGTTTCCTCCAATCAGAGTTTCGATGCGTTCGCGTCTCCGCTGGCGGAGTCTGTGCACCATGAAGAGCAGCAGAGAGAGGATGAGGAAGGACGAGATGCAGCTGACGATCAGTCTCATGCCGCTCGCCATCGAGTCAAACAGACTGTTTCCATCTGGGGGAAAAGAGAAAAGAACGACAAAATCAGAGAATCACACAAAGAGAGCTCACAAGAGCTCCTGAGGATGAGAAATGCTCATGTGTAAACTGAGTTCATTCAACATATTTGTAGTGGACAATAGATGCCAATCTTTACTTAAAAACAGGCTAAATTGAAGTCACATGTTATCATAAAATGTTAAATAGTATGTTGAATATCAAGGTTCAAGGCTTTTATTGTTATTAGTACATAGCTACAGTGTAGTTATGACAATGACACTCTTAGGTCACAGGCTCCTCCAACAGTGCAACACAATAAAACAGATAATAGTGCAAGTGCATCAAATAAAATGGAATATAATAGAAATAGTGCAGAATAGTCTATATACACAATATCTCTTGATAACAGTGCTAAAAACCCTCCAAAGCTGTATATCTGTGAGGAGCTCCTTGTGTTAACCTCCATGCATTATGTCTCAAGCTGTCCATGCAGCAGCTGACACAAACACCCTGTTCTCAGTCAGTACCTGGGTCCAGGCAGGTGAACTTGCAGCACTCTTTGGGGTCCTTGCGGAAGTGCTGGCAGCCCTGCGGACGCTCACACAGCGCCGCCACACACATCTCCGGCTCTCCGTCATGACACGTGCAGCTCAGACACGGGTCGTCCCCTTTAGGGGTGAAGTAGTATCCCTCGTTCACCACGTTGTCTTTTATATCCACGCACGTTTGCCCTGATGGGAACATATAACGTCAAAAACAGCGTCGCCACACACACACACACACACACACACACACACACACACACACACACACACACACACACACACACACACACACACACCACACACACACACACACACACACACACACACACACACACACACACACACACACACACACACACACACACCACACACACACACACACACACCACACACACACACACACACACACACACACACACACACACACACACACACACACACACACACACACACACACAACACACACACACACACACACACACACACACACACACACACACACACACACACGTACTTCTCTTGCAGAGGAAGGGGAACTTCTTGTAGCAGTTCTCAGCGTGCCAGCTGTGCAGGCCTCGCTCGTTCATGCTTTTGATCTGAACGCGCTGCAGCTGAGCACAGAAGACGTTTTCCTGGGTGGGAGACACCTCCCCAAAATAGGTCAGATCGTCAGGTGGCAAAAACACCTGCATTGACCCTGTTGAGGAGAAAAGAATCATTTTAAAATAAAAAGATAACATTTCAGTTACAGAAGTTGCTTTGTAGAGCAGGTTAAGCGTTGTACCTTTGTATGCGACCTCCCAGCGTCCCTCCAGGGAGTTGTTCCGATTGGTGATCACATACTGGTAGCCCACCCAAAACCTTCAACAAAGAAAAGAAAAAGTTATTGACCACAATGTTTTTCTTAACTGTGTCAAATGGTATATTTCAGGGTTTGGGCATGAGCTAGAATTGAACACTTAAAACTGCCACTATTGGCCACTAGATGGCCTGCAACCAAAGCTCCACCTCTGCTGGAACCATAGACTGTATATATGAAGGGCTGGAACACACTGACACATACGACTGTCTATAACCATACTTTATTACATTAAAACTAAATAGGTCAACAAGGGAACAAAAAAACGTTTAATAAGTTAGAAAAGAAGATATTTGAAGAAGTTTTGATGTGGTCTTTGAGATGTGAGTTTGTAAAGTTGAGTTTGTAAAGCCCAATTTTCTGTATTTTCAACTATTTCCTGAGTAAATAATACAGTCTGGGTGAAAGGATCAAAAGAGGAGCGTGCAGGGTTTGGACCAAGCTGTAAGTGTTTGTCTTTGTTCAGAAACGTGACTATATTAAAGTGATTCACAGGTAATTGACTGTAGAAACGTACACAATTCTGATTACAGTAATGTAGTCAAGAGAAGCTCTTAGAACACCTTTCATTTGAAGGCTAAGTAAAAAGTGAAACACTCACTTGCACTGGTCTCTGCGCTCACAGACTTTGTCGTCAAAGTCCACCTCGATCTTCAGGATGAACTGCAGCTCCTCGTCGGTGGACGAAGGTGGCCAGCGAGCCGTTGACTTTCTGACAGGTGTCCACCGCCTGCCAGTAGTTCTCGTTCCTCGGGTACACTTTGTAACAGCTGGCCGTCTTCTCGTAGTGGTGCCACCCACTGGGGCACTTCTCTGTGGACGGACGAGAA
>JAMFTG010001349.1:0-68184 GCA_023974075.1 Chaenocephalus aceratus | reverse complement strand
CTGCTAGAGTATCGCAACTGAAGGATTACAATAATGTCACAGGCCAAGTCTAAGAGCGGTTAGAAAAAAAAGCGAAATTTAAGTTTTTTCAAAACCATATTATTATACTGACTAAAACATATGCATGCACACGCACGCACACACACACACACACACAACACACACACACCACACACACACACACACACACACACACACACACACTCACGCTGCAAGGCTTCTTGCATTTAGAGCAGGTCTAATCTGTATATCACCCAAAATATGAACCAGCGCCTTAACAGCCATGCAGAGTGGGCAGTGTGCTGCGCACACACACACACACACACACACACACCACACACACACACACACACACACACACACACACACACACACACTAGCAACATATCCAGTAATGCCTTTGAGCCGCCTGAGAAGTGATTTGTTGGGAAATCCTACTGTTAATGGACTATAGATCTTTAAAGTATTTGCACCGTGGCTCCGCTCTACAGAGGCTAAAGAAAAGGAGGACACGTCTTCATTCAACATCATCATCATCATTCACAGCCCTTCAGTTAATTGGGTCTTAATCCTTTCATCACACATCCATAATCCCAGATCAAAATGCCTGCATAGGTTGAAGGCCCAGACTTTTGCACGGCAATAAAGTTGAGCGGAAATTTAAGGTCAGTGTAATTAGACTCCCAACTTTAGGGGCTGGCACAGGTACATAAAAAGAAGGCCAACAAAAAAAGGATAGTCCCTTTTTTGAAATAAAAAAAATGGCATGTTTGTCGTTTCCTGAAGTGCTGTGTTAAAAGCTTTCTCAACAAAAATTATGAGATTTTTAACACAGGATATTTGGATTCCCGGAAATGTGGGAAAATAAATGGTAAAACAACATTTATGATCTGTACATGTTTTGTTTAGAAGAATAATCTCCACCAAATAACACACCTTTAGGATGTTTTGAGTAAAAACGCTGACGTCGGGCTATAAAGGAACTACAGCACGGTCACATGACTCCACGTCACCACCGCTAAGCCTAACGTGGCTAATGTTGGGCTATAAAGAAACTACAGCACGGGTCACATGACTTCACGTCACCACCGCTAAGCTAAAGGTGGCTAATGTTGGGCTATAAAGAAACTACAGCACGGTCACATGACTTCACGTCACCACCGCTAAGCTAAAGGTGGCTAATGTTGGGCTATAAAGAAACTCAGCACGGTCACATGACTTCACGTCACCACCGCTAAGCTAAAGGTGGCTAATGTTGGGCTATAAAGAAACTACAGCACGGTCACATGACTTCACGTCACCACCGCTAAGCTAAAGGTGGCTAATGTTGGGCTATAAGAAACTACAGCACGGTCACATGACTTCACGTCACCACCGCTAAGCTTAAAGGTGGCTAATGTGGGCTATAAAGGAACTACAGCACGGTCACATGACTCCACGTCAACCACCGCTAAGCTAAAGGCGGCTAATGTTGGGCTATATAAAGGAACTACAGCACGGTCACATGACTTCACGTCACCACCGCTAAGCTAAAGGTGGCTAATGTTGGGCTATAAAGGAACTACAGCACGGTCACATGACTCCACGTCACCACCGCTAAGCTAAAGGCGGGCTAATGTTGGGCTATAAAGGAACTACAGCACGGTCACATGACTTCCACGTCACCACCGCTAGCTAAGGTGGCTAATGTTGGGCTATAAAGGAACTACAGCACGGTCACATGACCTCCCACGTCACCACCGCTAAGCTAAAGGCGGCTAATGTTGGGCTATAAAGGAACTACAGCACGGTCACATGACTTCACGTCACCACCGCTAAGCTAAAGGGGGCTAATGTTGGGCTATAAAGGGAAACTAACAGCACGGTCAACATGACTCCACGTCACCACCGCTAAGCTAAAGGTGGCTAATGTTGGGCTATAAAGAAACTACAGCACGGTCACATGACTTCACGTCACCACCGCTAAGCTAAAGGTGGCTAATGTTGGGCTATAAAGAAACTACAGCACGGTCACATGACTTCACGTCACCACCGCTAAGCTAAAGGCGGCTAATGTTGGGCTATAAAGCAACTACAGCACGGTCACATGACTCCACGTCACCACCGCTAGCTAAACGTGGCTAATTGATGGGCTATAAGGAAACTACAGCACGGTCACATGACTTCACGTCACCACCGCTAAGCTAAAGGCGGCTAATGTTTGGCTATAAAGCAACTACAGCACGGTCACATGACTCCACGTCACCACCGCTAAGCTAAAGGTGGCTAATGTTGGGCTATAAGGAACTACAGCACGGTCACATGACTCCACGTTCACCACCGCTAAGCTAAACGTGGCTAATGTTGGGCTATAAAGGAACTACAGCATGGTCACATGACTTCACGTCCCACCAGCTAAGCTAAACGTGGCTAATGTTGGGCGTGATGACGTTTTAATCGTCTCATTAGACACTTGTTAGAAACACTGTTTTTTATTTACCAGTGGAGTATTTACTGACGTAGTTCATGTTGACTGACAGAGCTGTAACACCTCCTCATCTGGTGTTAGCCACAGACCACATATCTGGCTAACAATCAAAAAACACAAACAGTCAGTTTCTCTTCTTAATGTTATGAGAAAAGATAGTTTAACGTTAGCTGTAAACAGGGAATATTTTCACCGGACAGTAGATGGGAGCAACACGGGCACAACGTTCTTATTTTACAGCTAATTAGTACACTTAAATATATTTTTATATATATTTGAGGCAAGAAAAGACAATGCAGTAACATAACATTGATGTACTTGATCAGTGCTGCCTGGTTTAACAGTTCGATTTGAGTTATTGATGCCCCCTTGGTTTCGATGGTCCCTTTTCTTCCAGCACGGTGGGATTTTGCAAATGCCATTCTCTTAATTCCCTCACACATGCCTACTGGGAGAGAGAGGAACATGATTTCTTCACAGATTATCTGTCTCATGCACTACTCTGAGGACTTAGTGACAATTTGAGCAAATATGACAAAAGTTATTAAAAAAAAAGTTACAAACTGAATGTTTAATCCAGCGAACGCCCGCTCTGAAGTCTATTCAGAGCGAACACACGTCTCAGTCACTGGAGAGTATCCTTAACACTGTTTAATCTCCTGCTCCCCCATGACCGAACTGAGAGGCATGCTCTATCAAACTTTGAGTATTTTTAACATGAAATGGGTCGAGTGTTGCTGAGGGGATTTGGTGACAAACGTACGCTTCATGTCATTCACAGTTTGTGAGCAGCAGCAGCCAGTCAGCAAGTTTACAGCTGAGAGAAATCACCGCTTTGTTGCAATAGAGAATTTAAATAGAAGTGCACTCGAACAGAAGCTGGGATAACAGAGTGGTGTTGTCAGTGGTTCATACATGTTTGAATAATAAAACATTGACTGCCAATGTATGGTTATGGTTCATGTCATATTTTAATTATAGAAATCACTATCCCTGCAAAGTACATTTGCACTGACACAATATATATATATATTTTTATACACATTCAAACATGTTTATTTTACTTAAACCGATATATTCCTGCACTTTAACTTTATCTGCATATTGAAGTATGAATGCTTGTTGTTTGTATGTTGTCTTCTCCTGAATGTTGTATCTCATTGTACCTGTATAATGACAATAACGGATTATATTATATTCAATCCTTATTAATCGGGCAGAGTCAGGAGCCAATCACGGTGCTGGTTGTGTTTTAGCACACTATTAGATAAATGCAGCAGTTTGACCTGGGTTCAGTCGACAGGCAGGGAAAACACTTTGTGCTCACACAAACATCAGTAAGTGGCAAATGCTTCATTAACCAGATCAGCTCGGACCAAATAGCTTATTTCAGCGCTTTTAATGTCAACAGGAATAATATACTGGCTTGTTTAGAGAGTTATGTAAAGGCCCCAATGCTGGAATTGAACCTGGGATGTTTCATAATGTGGCAACAGGTCGGACAAAACCTTAGTCCGCACGTCGACGCGTCACTTAAACTTTCTCGAGGCAAATGTGGAAAGTTCCGGGCTGATTGGAAAATCTACCGTACTTTTCGGACTATAAAGCGCACCTGCATATAAGCCGCAGCAGCTAGATTGTCCGTCTGTCTTGCTCTCGTTCCGTCTCTCGGTTCCACTTTTACTTTGGCGCGCTACCTGTCTCACTCTTTTCCGGCCTCCAGCTGTTCCTGCTGGAGCCCGCCGCTTAGAGGTGGCGGGCGCGGACCGGTCATAGAGCCCATAGCGTTAAAGGTGGTTCATTTTACCTGTGAAATCCATAGATGTAGGAGGTTCCCTAGTGGCCGCTAGCTGTACAAAAAAAATGGGGAAAAAAGTCGCGGCTTATAGTCCGAAAAGTACGGTACATGGAAGTTGCTGCAACATCGTGTTTCATGACGAGATATCTGTCACCACGGCAACGGCATATGAGGACACCCCATAATAGGCTCGACGGCTGCATCGTCATCAAACATGTGAAGTTTTGGGCCGCATGTTCACTGGAGTTGTGATTTTTCCAACTTTTCTTAGAGTCATTTCTAATAATTGATGTCTTTAATAAGGCAGGGACAACGTTGGTTTTAGTTCGTCTAAATTATAATTGGTTTATTTTTTCTTTACTATGTTAGCCTTTTATTAAAGCCTTTTTATAACCTTGTCTTGAAAGTTATATTACTGCTTCTGTGTTGTATTCCTCCTCATGTAGAGCGACATAACAACGTTGTCCGTACTTCATCCGCACTGATCAACGTCCCCATCTGAAAATGCCATTTCATCAGAGTTGCTATGGAAACAGCTCGTGTTACTCCCACTGTGGGACTTGTGAGAACAGGAGAATATGAATGCAGTGTTGTAAGTTAACATGCGTGTTGTCAGCCATAGGTAGGTTGTGTTGGGTTCATGGCGTGTGGGTTCATTAACAGACATATGGTTGTTAGGGTGGAGAATAAAAACAAAGCTGATGGTCTCGGAGGAAATGTCTGACACGTTGTTTACAAGAGAGGCAGACAGGGCTCCATGTGGGTTGTTGACAATATAAAAAGGTATATATCTTCACAAACAACTCAGAGTCACCTGTTTCTGCTCCGGAGCTGTGCCGAAAATACTCAGCACATCTTAGGTTATATTCCCTTTAGTGCCATGTTTGTGTCGTGTATTACCATTTTACTCATGCACATGCTATTATGTGTCATTTATTACCATCATCACAAATGTTTCCCCTGCAGTCTGCATGTCGATCTGTCCTTGGCAGCAGCTCGTATGGCTTCAAACACCGTATGTGTGTGTGTTTCAAAAGCACTTGGAGCGATATCTGCGACTAGAAGAGCGCAATATACATTTAGACCATTTACGATTATTAAGGGTTGCACTCTGGTACATACACCTGTGCATTAGTGTCACTTTGGCAACAACATACATTTCAGTCGAGGGTACAGCTGTCACCATCTTTGTATCAGCAGTTACCATGGTTACAGGATTCAATCTCTTCTATCACATGGTTCATGGAAGAGATCCTGCACACACGCACACAAACACACACACACACACACGTGCACACACACATACGCACACACACACACACGCACACACACACAGGGGCGGACTGGGACTACAAATCAGCCCGGGACTCTCGACCGGCCCACTTCGGTACCGCCGGCCCACCGCGGTACCGCCAGTAAATACCGCTAGTAAATTGTCGACAGACGGACGGACGGGTAGACAATTTACTAGCGGTAGACATTAAGGGTAAATAATGTATAACTGGCCCGGAGCATTCGTCCAAAAAAAAAAAACGACTAATAATGAAGAAAATTAACACATTTGTTGCAATAGTAATTTATGCACTAACTACATTACTACTTGTACTACAACATTTTAATCATCAGTTCTTCCTCATTTCCTCAATTGTTCATATTTGGTTTATTAAAATAATGATATTGTGGTCAATGTTAAAAAATGTCTGCTCTTATTATTATTATTTGTATTGCACTTTCTGCCTTCCTGTCATTAGGAGTTAGACATGTAATGGCTATGTAATTGATTTGATTAGAACCTAAACCTTCATTATCCTAAACTGCTGGGACATTTCGCCAATACCTTTATATGGTCTACTCTTCACTTACTTGTCAGCATAGGTCGGCATTGATGTACAGAGCCGACAGAAGACCTTGTTTATATTGGCATCATATGGAGAGGTGCAGCCAGTGACGCGTCCTGAAACCAGGAAGTAAGCTGCTGGTTCCCTCGACAAGGGTTTTGGAAAATAGCTGGAAATAAGGTCTGTGGAAAACAAACCTGTTTGATAAATGCACGTTTTGTCCAGCCGGATAATCTCCACATGTCTACCCTACTTTTATAATTTTCGAATCATAAATCTAATCGATAGATTATAAAAGGGTTTTAGGACGCGTCACTGCAGCCAACTCCATCAAGCAGACTGAAACTTTCTCTCCCTCTTCTTCTCCTCTCCCTGTCACTCTCCTTTAACTCCTCCGGTGACTTTCTTTTATTTGAAGATTGTTTTTTGCCCGGCGCTTGGCCGGTTACCGCTGGTATTAAAAACATTTGGCGAATGGTTAGGTGGCGCGATAGTCTGTAGTGAAGCAGCGCGCTCCCGCTCATGGGAGCCTGCTCCCGCTGCGCTCCGCAGCAAACAGCTGTTTGCTTTTCACCCAACAACAACGACAACCGACTCACGGAACGCTATGTTGTAGCGTTTATAAACGAAACAATTTAACTAAATTGCTAGTCTTTTGACTATTTGTACCAATACCACAGGAACATTTTTTTTTTTTTAAAGCAATATTTTTAGTGGCCCGAGCGGGCAAGTGGAAAGTACGTTATGCTGGCCCGGGGTGTCTAAATAGAGCTTCCGGGCCAGCGGGCCATTTAATGTCGAGCCCTGCCGGTTACCGGCCGGCCCACATCGTCCGACCGGCCCACTTCAGTACCGGCCCATCGGGATTCGTCCCGAACGTCCCGATGGCCAGTCCGCCCCTGCACACACACGTCACTCAGCTCTGCTGCAATACAATGGACTGACTCAACAGTAATGTCATTTTTCATTTTAAAACTCCAGCTGTTATAATGGAAGTGTGAACTAATCCTATAAAAAGACGAGATTTCATTTTTTAAATGTATTTTTTGGCGAGTGTTAAAAAAACATATTTTAAGATTTTGTTTTATTGAGTAGTAAATTATGAGCTGCTTGTCAGTGTTGTAGGTTGTTAAAAACAGACTGCAAAGCTGATTCAATCTGTAAAATATGAGTATACTACTGTATCGTCTGTGTTAGATATTTATTATTTGAAGATGAATGCGAAGGCTGATTTCCAGAGATGGGAAGTAGTGGAGTACAAATACTTTGTTACGATAATACGATAACACTTTAATGGTCGGATCCATACTTGCCAACCTTGAGACCTCAGAGATCGGGAGCATTTCAAAACCGCAGGGGGGGGGTGCTGCTAGTGGAGATCGCCGGAGCTGTGTTAGATTAACATTAACATGCTTATTGTAGTTGTAAGTGCACTGCCTTGCTGCCTGTAGCATCATCCTTGATGGAGCATATGTACCTGTACTTTCTACTTCTTACACGTTGAACACAAATACCTGTACTTTCTACTTCTTACATGTTGAACACAAATACCTGTACTTTCTACTTCTTACATGTTGAACACAAATACCTGTACTTTCTACTTCTTACATGTTGAACTCAAATACCTGTACTTTCTACTTCTCACATGTTGAACACAAATACCTGTACTTTCTACTTCTTACATGTTGAACTCAAATACCTGTACTTTCTACTTCTTACATGTTGAACACAAATACCTGTACTTTCTACTTCTCACATGTTGAACCCAAATACCTGTACTTTCTACTTCTTACATGTTGAACCCAAATACCTGTACTTTCTACTTCTTACATGTTGAACACAAATACCTGTACTTTCTACTTCTTACATGTTGAACCCAAATACCTGTACTTTCTACTTCTTACATGTTGAACTCAAATACCTGTACTTTCTACTTCTCACATGTTGAACCCAAATACCTGTACTTTCTACTTCTTACATGTTGAACCCAAATACCTGTACTTTCTACTTCTTACATGTTGAACCCAAATACCTGTACTTTATACTTCTTACATGTTGAACCCAAATACCTGTACTTTATACTTCTTACATGTTGAACCCAAATACCTGTACTTTATACTTCTTACATGTTGAACCCAAATACCTGTACTTTCTACTTCTTACATGTTGAACACAAATACCTGTACTTTATACTTCTTACATGTTGAACACAAATACCTGTACTTTCTACTTCTCACATGTTGAACTCAAATACCTGTACTTTCTACTTCTTACATGTTGAACTCAAATACCTGTACTTTCTACTTCTTACACGTTGAACTCAAATACCTGTACTTTCTACTTCTTACATGTTGAACACAAATACCTGTACTTTCTACTTCTTACATGTTGAACACAAATACCTGAACTTTCTACTTCTCACATGTTGAACTCAAATACCTGTACTTTCTACTTCTTACACGTTGAACTCAAATACCTGTACTTTCTACTTCTTACATGTTGAACTCAAATACCTGTACTTTCTACTTCTTACACGTTGAACTCAAATACCTGTACTTTCTACTTCTTACATGTTGAACACAAATACCTGTACTTTCTACTTCTTACATGTTGAACACAAATACCTGAACTTTCTACTTCTCACATGTTGAACTCAAATACCTGTACTTTCTACTTCTTACACGTTGAACTCAAATACCTGTACTTTCTACTTCTTACATGTTGAACACAAATACCTGTACTTTCTACTTCTTACATGTTGAACACAAATACCTGAACTTTCTACTTCTCACATGTTGAACTCAAATACCTGTACTTTCTACTTCTTACACGTTGAACTCAAATACCTGTACTTTCTACTTCTTACATGTTGAACACAAATACCTGTACTTTCTACTTCTTACATGTTGAACACAAATACCTGAACTTTCTACTTCTCACATGTTGAACTCAAATACCTGTACTTTCTACTTCTTACACGTTGAACTCAAATACCTGTACTTTCTACTTCTTACATGTTGAACTCAAATACCTGTACTTTCTACTTCTTACACGTTGAACTCAAATACCTGTACTTCTACTTCTTACATGTTGAACACAAATACCTGTACTTTCTACTTCTTACATGTTGAACACAAATACCTGAACTTTCTACTTCTCACATGTTGAACTCAAATACCTGTACTTTCTACTTCTTACACGTTGAACTCAAATACCTGTACTTTCTACTTCTTACACGTTGAACTCAAATACCTGTACTTTCTACTTCTCACATGTTGAACACAAATACCTGTACTTTCTACTTCTCACATGTTGAACCCAAATACCTGTACTTTCTACTTCTCACATGTTGAACTCAAATACCTGTACTTTCTACTTCTCACATGTTGAACACAAATACCTGTACTTTCTACTTCTTACATGTTGAACCCAAATACCTGTACTTTCTACTTCTCACATGCTGAACCCAAATACCTGTACTTTCTACTTCTCTCCTTTTCCAAACAGCTGGTTCCTTTAGTCTGAATGTGTGTTTGGTGGCGTGATCATTATTCTTTAGAGTCATTGCGTGTTAGGGCTGTACAAGGGCGTGGAATCAAATGCACGATGCAGAGACAAACAAAGTATCAAAAATAAAGCGTTTTAATGTAGACAGGTCATAACACACTGAATACATAAAGCAGGGATCACCAACTACATTTGTCCGAGGGCCAAAATGTATCCAATAGACACTATCGCGGGCCAGTGATTTTTATATAGTGCACAATGCTAGTGGAGCACGCTCAGGTACTGCGGACCTTTGATGTATTATCTGAAACGATGTAATAACTTTTAAAACGTGTTCCAGTCACTTTCCCCATGCATTCAGCAGCAGCAGGCCATTCACTTTGATTTGATCCCGTTATGAAATGTCATCATTTCGACAATAAAGAAATGCTACATAAACATTATCTTGCACATTTTATCCAACCATCTCCGTTTCTAACTTTCAATATATTTTAAAAGAGATCTCTCTCTCACTGCGTGCGGGGGCGGGGCCTCACAGACACGCTGCATCTCTCTCGCTCACAGACACGCTGCATCTCTCTCGCTCACAGACATGCTGCAGCGCCGTGCAGTGTGCACACAGTTCTGCCGGTAATGAATATTACATTTTGTGAGGAAACTTTCACACCAATAAGTATTCCAAAATGTATTCACTTCAGGTTTATGAAAGTAACTGTAATCAGATTACTTGTTTTTGAAATGTAACGCCAGCTGAATACAGTTAGCCTACTTGATTTTTATATTCTGCCTAACGCCGTTACATGTATTCCGTTACAACCCAACCCTGCTTCTAGGCTACTGTCCCGCAGCTCCTGCCTCTCTGTTGGACTCCGTCGCAGCGGGGCTACTGCTGCGGAGTGCACAAAGCAGACTCTTCACAACGAAGTTGTCACTTCTTCTTGAAGGCAGGGAAGGTTTCGCAGTACGCAGTCTACTGTCCTGCAGCTGCTGCCTCTCTGTTGGACTCCGGTACTGCACCTTACTTACGACGTTGTAAAAAAACAACATCGGTTTGCATTCGACACGTGAACCATCAGATCCTCCTTCGCACTCTCCAAGAACTTGAACCTGTACTTTCTACTTCTTACATGTTGAACTCAAATACCTGTACTTTCTACTTCTCACATGTTGAACCAAATACCTGTACTTTCTTTCTTACCACTTCTTTACATGTTGAACCCAAATACCTGTACTTTCTACTTCTTACATGTTGAACCCAAATACCTGTCTTTATACTTCTTACATGTTGAACCCAAATACCTGTACTTTCTACTTCTTACATGTTGAACCCAAATACCTGTACTTTCTACTTCTTACATGTTGAACCCAAATACCTGTACTTTCTACTTCTTACATGTTGAACACAAATACCTGTACTTTCTACTTCTTACATGTTGAACACAAATACCTGAACTTTCTACTTCTCACATGTTGAACTCAATACCGTACTTTCTACTTCTTACAACGTTGAACTCAAATACCTGTACTTTCTACTTCTTACATGTTGAACTCAAATACCTGTACTTTCTACTTCTCACATGTTTGAACCAAATACCTGTACTTTCTACTTCTTACATGTTGAACCCAAATACCTGTACTTTCTACTTCTTACATGTTGAACACAAATACCTGAACTTTCTACTTCTCACATGTTGAACTCAAATACCTGTACTTTCTACTTCTTACACGTTGAACTCAAATACCTGTACTTTCTACTTCTTACATGTTGAACAAAATACCTGTACTTTCTACTTCTTACATGTTGAACACAATACCTGTACTTTCTACTTCTCACATGTTGAACCCAAATACCTGTACTTTCTACTTCTTACATGTTGAACCCAAATACCTGTACTTTCTACTTCTTACATGTTGAACACAAATACCTGAACTTTCTACTTCTCACATGTTGAACTCAAATACCTGTACTTTCTACTTCTTACACGTTGAACTCAAATACCTGTACTTTCTACTTCTTACATGTTGAACACAAATACCTGTACTTTCTACTTCTTACATGTTGAACACAAATACCTGTACTTTCTACTTCTCACATGTTGAACCCAAATACCTGTACTTTCTACTTCTTACATGTTGAAACCCAAATACCTGTACTTTACTTCTTACATGTTGAACACAAATACCTGTACTTTCTACTTCTTACATGTTGAACCCAAATACCTGTACTTTCTACTTCTTACACGTTGAACTCAAATACCTGTACTTTCTACTTCTTACATGTTGAACACAAATACCTGTACTTTCTACTTCTTACATGTTGAACACAAATACCTGAACTTTCTACTTCTCACATGTTGAACTCAAATACCTGTACTTTCTACTTCTTACACGTTGAACTCAAATACCTGTACTTTCTACTTCTTACATGTTGAACACAAATACCTGTACTTTCTACTTCTTACATGTTGAACACAAATACCTGAACTTTCTACTTCTCACATGTTGAACTCAAATACCTGTACTTTCTACTTCTTACACGTTGAACTCAAATACCTGTACTTTCTACTTCTTACATGTTGAACACAAATACCTGTACTTTCTACTTCTTACATGTTGAACACAAATACCTGAACTTTCTACTTCTCACATGTTGAACTCAAATACCTGTACTTTCTACTTCTTACACGTTGAACTCAAATACCTGTACTTTCTACTTCTTACATGTTGAACTCAAATACCTGTACTTTCTACTTCTTACACGTTGAACTCAAATACCTGTACTTTCTACTTCTTACATGTTGAACACAAATACCTGTACTTTCTACTTCTTACATGTTGAACACAAATACCTGAACTTTCTACTTCTCACATGTTGAACTCAAATACCTGTACTTTCTACTTCTTACACGTTGAACTCAAATACCTGTACTTTCTACTTCTTACATGTTGAACTCAAATACCTGAACTTTCTACTTCTCACATGTTGAACCCAAATACCTGTACTTTCTACTTCTCACATGTTGAACTCAAATACCTGTACTTTCTACTTCTTACATGTTGAACCCAAATACCTGTACTTTCTACTTCTCTCCTTTTCCAAACAGCTGGTTCCTTTAGTCTGAATGTGTGTTTGGTGGCGTGATCATTATTCTTTAGAGTCATTGCGTGTTAGGGCTGTACAAGGGCGTGGAATCAAATGCACGATGCAGAGACAAACAAAGTATAAAAAATAAAGCGTTTTAATGTAGACAGGTCATAACACACTGAATACATAAAGCAGGGATCACCAACTACATTTGTCCGAGGGCCAAAATGTATCCAATAGACACTATCGCGGGCCAGTGATTTTTATATAGTGCACAATGCTAGTGGAGCACGCTCAGGTACTGCGGACCTTTGATGTATTATCTGAAACGATGTAATAACTTTTAAAACGTGTTCCAGTCACTTTCCCCATGCATTCAGCAGCAGCAGGCCATTCACTTTGATTTGATCCCGTTATGAAATGTCATCATTTCGACAATAAAGAAATGCTACATAAACATTATCTTGCACATTTTATCCAACCATCTCCGTTTCTAACTTTCAATATATTTTAAAAGAGATCTCTCTCTCATCTGCGTGCGGGGGCGGGGCCTCACAGACACGCTGCATCTCTCTCGCTCACAGACACGCTGCATCTCTCTCGCTCACAGACATGCTGCAGCGCCGTGCAGTGTGCACACAGTTCTGCCGATAATGAATATTACATTTTGTGAGGAAATTTTCACACCAATAAGTATTCCAAAATGTATTCACTTCAGGTTTATGAAAGTAACTGTAATCAGATTACTTGTTTTTGAAATGTAACGCCAGCTGAATACAGTTAGCCTACTTGATTTTTATATTCTGCCTAACGCCGTTACATGTATTCCGTTACAACCCAACCCTGCTTCTAGGCTACTGTCCCGCAGCTCCTGCCTCTCTGTTGGACTCCGTCGCAGCGGGGCTACTGCTGCGGAGTGCACAAAGCAGACTCTTCACAACGAAGTGTCACTTCTTCTTGAAGGCAGGGAAGGTTTCGCAGTACGCAGTCTACTGTCCTGCAGCTGCTGCCTCTCTGTTGGACTCCGGTACTGCACCTTACTTACGACGTTGTAAAAAAACAAACATCGGTTTGCATTCGACACGGTGAACCATCAGATCCTCCTTCGCACTCTCCAAGAACTTGGAGTATCAGGCTCTGCACTTTCCCTCCTCACCTCATACCTCAAAGACCGTACCTACAGGGTTACTTGGAGAGGGTCAGAGTCCAACCCTTGTCAATTAACTACAGGGGTCCCTCAGGGCTCTGTTCTTGGTCCCCTCCTCTTCTCCCTGTACACAAACTCGCTCGGATCAGTCATTAGCCCGCATGGTTTTTCATACCACTGCTACGCTGACGACACCCAATTAATTCTGTCCTTTCCCCGCTCAGAGACCCAGGTCGTCGCACGCATCTCTGCTTGTTTAGCTGACATCTCTCAGTCTAGACTACTGCAACTCCCTCCTGGCTGGTCTACCTGCATGTGCCATCCGACCTCTGCAGCTCATCCAGAATGCAGCGGCTCGTCTGGTCTTCAACCTTCCTAAATTCTCCCACACCACGCCGCTCCTCCGCTCCCTCCACTGCCTTCCGGTAACTGCTAGAATTCACTTCAAGACACTGGTGCTTGCGTACCATGCTGCGAATGGATCTGGCCCTTCCTACATCCAGGACATGGTTAAACCGTACACCCCAGCACGTGCTCTCCGCTCTGCATCAGCCAAACGACTCGCTGCACCCTCGCTGCGAGGGGGACCCAAGTTCCCATCAGCAGAAACACGTGGGTTTGCTATCCTGGCTCCAAGATGGTGGAATGAGCTCCCCATTGACATCAGGACGGCAGAAAGCTTACACACCTTCCGGCGCAGACTGAAAACTCATCTCTCTCGACTCCACTTCGAGCGATAGAACTATTAACAAAGCACTTATATACTAATAAAGGGCTGGCTTATCTAAAGCCAGTTGAGTAGCACTTGACATGTGTGGCTCTATGAAACCTGATGTACGTTATGATTCTGTTTTCTTCAAGGTTGTGTCTTCCTGGTCGAATATAAGTCGCTTTGGATAAAAGCGTCAGCTAAATGCAATGTAATGTAATGTAATACTTGAGTAAAGAAGTTTAGTCAGTACTTCTACTTTTAAACACGAGTATCTATACTTCTACTTGAGTAAAGGATGTGTGTCCTCTTGCCTCTCTGCTGATGTCCTCCCCCTGCAGGAGGAAGTGTGGAGGTTTGTATTCAGTGTGTCCGTGCAGGACTCTTCCTCCTCTTCAGATGCTGACCTGCTCACTACCTGCCTGATTGCTTCCTCTCCACTCTGTCCAATCCTAACCTGCACTATGACGATCTCAAACACTGCTCATCTTTTAGGGGAGTTATACATTAATATACCAGCGGTATCAAACTGAACTTCTTAGTTTAAGTCCTCTATAATATAAATATATATAAACTACTGCTGCCAATCATTAACATTTTGTAATCAACTTAATTACATGACAGGTTTTATAATGAATCAAATGAATGCATCTTTATCACATATTTCAGAATTTATGGAAAAAGACATTGCAAATTCAAATGTATTAATACATCATATTCATATTCATATGTATCTTGTTCAACAGTTACGATATCACTTTAATTGTAATGTTTGTATTATTATTATCTCCTCCTTCGCGTCGAAAGGAGCCAGTTGAGGTGGTTCGGGCACCTAGTTAGGATGCCACCTGGGCGCCTCCCTAGGGAGGTGTTCCAGGCACGTCCAGCTGGGAAGAGACCGAGGGGTAGACCTAGGACCAGGTGGAGGGACTATATCTCTTCGCTGGCCTGGGAGCGCCTTGGGACCCCCCAGTCAGAGCTGCTTGATGAGGGGAAAGGGACGTTTGGGGCTCTCTGCTGGAACTGCTACCCCGAGACCCGACCACGGATAAGCGGGAGAAGATGGATGGATGTAATGCTTGTATTATTATTTAAAATGTTATTCATTTGTATCTATATTTTTAACCGTGTGTGAATCCTGTTTTTCACTCTGAACCTGTTGCTGCTATAAATCCCCAAGGGGATAAATAAAGTTCCATCTTATCTTATCTTAATACTGACAGTGTAGAAATGTCACTACATAAATTGGCATAAGCATTAATAATAGCTCTCAAATTGTGGGTTAGAAATGATGAGAATCTTAAAAATGTCTTAAACAAATCGCCCAGCATTAACAGGTCAGCCACGTGGTCAATATTGATGCAGATATTTTCCAAAAACACAACCGATAATAGCATATTACTCTTAACAAAAATGTATTTTTATGGGTTTTTTTAACAGCATATTTAGGGTCGAGATTATGATATGTCTTTCTTATTTTTAAGGCAGTATTTCAATCAGAATAATCATAAGCACTTAAACTCCCACCCCCCTTAAGGTTTCAGTTAAAACACAATGCTGATAGAAACAGCAGAACAGCAGCAGTGCAGACATGCCTTTAATAGCACTGTAGTTAGTTTGAAGGGTGTGGGCTCAGTTTCGTCAGTGAGTATCACTTCCAAGACCCCGGGGGATTACTCTGACCTAACAGCGTATTGAGGACGCACCTGAAGCCACACAATCTCATTTCAGGGGTAATTGTCGCCCATTCCCCAACAATGGACTCACTTAACCCCCAGACACCTTTTGAAGCCCACCCCCTCTCTTCTCCCCTGTCACACTCTGTCGTCTGATCCTTCCAACACACCACCTCTTTTGCATTTCGCCAAAATTCATTTATTTCCCCAACCTAATTAGAAGGAAGGCGTGCGGTGAAAATACGTCTTCATTGCTGTCATCATCAATATCACACTCCTTATCTGGGTCACTGCGCACTGATTGGCTGTGGAGCAAATGGAGTGGAAACTTTCCATTTTGTTCGTGTTTTGAAACGCACGCCCACCGCGGGGGAAAGGATGTGAATATTGGAGGATGTAGACAGTTAACATGTCCCTCTGTTTTTCACACAAACACCTTGTCGTGGAAAGAAAAAGAAAAGGACCATAAATAGACAATAGGAAAGATAAAGGTTAGCCCGTCTTCTGGGGACTGACGGCTCCATTCAATCACACTTGATAAGAACGCCTTGGGGATTAGTCAGAAGATGTCTCCTTGGGTGGTGAGGAGGCTGCTCTGGGATCAGCTACTCAGCAGAAACACTGTTTACAGAGCGACGGCTTCGAGGCACACCAGAAGATTATCATTTCTCAACTTATCAAACACAAGGAAGCGTTTTTGATCAAACAGCGGTGGGCAATTTTGCATTTAAGGTCAGAACTCGGCTGCCAGGGTGCTCACTCACACCAAGCCCTGGCAGCACATCACCCCCACCCTGATCCACCTCCGCTGGCTCCCAGTCAAGCACCGTATCACCTATAAACTCCTTCTTCTGACTTACAAATCCCTCCATGCCCTCGCCCCCCAATACCTGTCTGCCCTTCTCCGCTACCACACTCCATCCCGGAAGCTAAGATCATCTGCACAGGATCTCCTCTCCACCCCCCGCACCAGGTTGCGGACTTTTGGTGACAGAGCCTTCAGTGTGGCACCCCCCACCCTCTGGAACTCTCTCCCCCCCGAAATCCGCCCCCAACCCTGGACATTTTCAAAAAAGCCCTCAAAACGCACCTTGTTACCGAGGCTTTCCCCACTGTATAGTTAGTTTAATAGGCTTATTTTCCCGCTACTTCCCCCCCCCCCACCCCCTTAACCTGTCTTCCTTTTTTCCCCTACTCCCCCCCCCTACCCGACTTGTAAAGTGTTATGCTGTGTTCGTTATTCTCGCGTCCAGGTAAGAAGCTTAAAAAAGGAGACTAAATGGAGTCTCTGAGAAGGTTCAAAATTGGTACTTTAATTAATAAAAAGCGCGGTAATGTTACAAGCAGGATATTGTTCAGTCAGGAGAGAAAGTCTGCAGCTTCCTCTCCCTTGTTGGCCGAGAGCTTACAAGCATTCGTCCTTCCCGCTTGCTGGCTGTTCGCTCCTCCTCTCTGGGAGCTGTAGAGACGTAGGGGACTTCCCCCCTCGTTCGTGTCCGATATCGCGTTAAACAGAGGATTTCGACATTTTACATTCATTGCTTACTTCCACATGCCTTTTCTCCTCCTTATCTCTTTCATAACTTTATATGTAATACATGTTAACGGCGTCAATAGCCACTTTAATGATACTAATGGACGGTAGTCCCGGATGTCGTCATGACGGATTTTCAGAATAAAAGCTTGGTATTGAGAACTTCCGGGTTTTTCCAGAATAAAATAGCATTTAAACTGACGGTATGTTTAAGGTACATTATGCCATAAAACATTGACTTTTAATTTCTAACAAAAGCGACCTTGGGTTTCCTGAAAGGCGCTATAAACATATTATATATTATTATTATTAGTACATTTGTGGGTAAGAAAAACAGCAAGGTATTGGATTATATAACACACTTCTCTTTTTGTTTGTACAACCACTTCCTCACAAATGAGCTCGCCTCCTCGTCTTAGCACCGAAGAGCACATGCAAAGAACTCTCAGCCCCCGTTCTCCGTCCTTGTGTGTCATGTAACCCCGCCACAGTTATCGATGAATACCTGCGTGTCCAAGGCAACCAGCTGAATACAGGTCAGGATATTTGCCAGAATGAGATATTCAGTGCGGAGAGAGTGAGTCATTTCCCTGGTCATTTTGTTTTTGAAAAGTCACAGATGAGGATGAGTCAGAATGAAATACTTGAGGGTGAATGCGTTTTTAAAAGCAATTTCAAAATGACGCCTTTTCTGTGTATTCTGGGATTCTCGCTCACATGGCTTAGCGGGGTTGTGGCACTTGATGGTGACAAACAATGCTGGAATACTGAGAAGCAATCTGCCCGGAAAACACGACGATATATTCACTTTAAATACACACTCAGCAACAGCTTTCATGTCACATGCATGGGAGACCGTCTTCAGACAGCTGGTGCATGAAAAGGAAGGACTCAGCACTAGTTCAGAAGATACATATCCTGTTTGGCAAGCAGTAGTGGCAGATTTCATTATAACCTTTTATATTACACTGGTCATCTTTATCTGAGAAAAAGTTAGTTTTTCATGATATACATCAACACATTTCAACAAAAGTTATTATTTGTCTTACATTTATTTACGTTATAATCCTGCTTCAAGTTTGTGAAATACAGTTCGCATAGATGTGGGTGCTCAGAAGGTTTTAGGGGATGTAAACATATGTACCTGGAAGTTTAGCTAACTGTTGGCTACATCCACCAGGAAGCGCTCCATGTTGAAGCAAATGTGCTCGTAGTGGCCAAACGGTGGTACTACAACTCCTGTTTCATTCCCATTAGGCCCAAAAATACTTGTTCCCATTGCCTTACATTGAGAAAGAGACATCTTTAAAACAGCGGGTATCTTCTTTGAGGTAAATCAACTCCCTGGTACAATCACTTAAATAGCTTTTAAATTCGTAGGTCCTACAAGTTGTAAAATGCGCTTAAATCCAGAGTAGTAGTTTTCCTTCCTTTGATTGAGCCGAGACCAGACGTGACGGAGCGAGTTGCAGGTGGCGCATAAGGAAAAATGCAGATGAGCATGCTCTTAGAGGCCAAATACAAGATCACCAGCAGATCCAGGTGTTTTCGTTTTCAAGAGTCAGGCCATGTAGCCTCATGGGCCACTGGGACACTTCATGGATGTATACAGAGAACCGAACACAGTGTTGGAGGCGGGGCATATTCATTCCTATTAGAGTTGCTGCATGAAGCTTTAAAGCGGGACAGTGTGTTGGCCCATAGAGCATGTGCACTACAGTTTTCTTTTACAACGTTTAGACCCTAATGATCTGTCCGGTGCCTTGCTGAAGGGCACCACGGCAGGGCCCAGGAGGTGAACTGGGACCTCTCCAAGTAGCAGTCCACACTCCATATTTAGTTCTGGTCGGGGACTTGAACCGGCGACCCTACGTCCAATCCCCTACTTTTAAAAAAAATATATTTTATTATATCAAAACATAGTTACATTTTGCACACATTATAATCCACCTAACCGATTCCCTCATATCTCATATCAACACACACATCAAGACAGACCACAATTACGTCCCGACCCATCTTCCACATCAATTCCCCCCCCCCCCCCCATTTCCCTTATCTTCCTCTTCCCTGTTCCTCTTGCTCAACCTCCCCACCCTCCAAGCCCCTACCGACTGAGCCGCTGCCGGACAAGGTACCGTCCTGTAAATCTCTCGTTCTTATTGAACAGATAAAATACTTTAAAACATTTTTAAAAGACAGATGCAATGGATCGATCTCTCTTATCAGTATGCGTAGTGAGGCCGACACGTGTCCACACAACAGGGCAGATACAGCAACACTAGGTTGGACCGGTTTGCGGTTTGATTGCTATGCTGGTCACCGCATCCAGTGAGCAGCGGATTGGAAAGCCTCCACGGAAAGTTTGCGGTCAAAGTGCTCTTAAAACATTCCAAACAATCTGTACTTGAAAGTGCATTAACCTTCAACAGTAATGAAAGCTACACAGTAAAAGTCAACAGTCACTCTGATGGATTATCCGTCTCAAGCGGTTTGAAAAAAACGTAGTATTGCCCTGATTTGTTTTAAAATCAATTGGTTGCATTTCTTTTTTCCGAAAGAGAACAGCTGCTATCCTATAACTCAGTGTAAAAGTACATCAAATATTTTCATTTGAGTGGTTTGTTTTCCTCAGAGGTGCTAACATGTTCATGTATACAGATCTACACATTGATTTAACTAATTTAACACATATAAAATAACTCAAGGTCCACACACAGAAACGGGTTGTTTGCTCGCAGACTGTTCTTGAAGCTTCTCAAATTCATATTTATACATTTTCACACTCAATTCTGGGAGGATTCAGTCAATGCATTTCCCAACAGATGAGCATGGGTGACTTTGAGCCTGAATGCAACATTTTCCAGCCTGAAAAATGTTAAAACAAAGCAGCTGTTTCAAAATCAACAACGCTTTGATTCCGGGCCAAAAGTCGATGTCCATGGATCGGCGGGTCTTTGGAAAGTTGTAAAGAACACTGTTGAGTCAAACGGCCTTGAGTACAATCAGATAATGCTTTGTTTTACTTCCCCGTACACAGAAACCCGTTTGCCCCGTCGACCAGACAGGTCTACTCAGCAGCACCGTGCATTTGGACCCAAACGTATTAAAAGATGTTTGAGTAATTTTTAAAGAAGAAAGATTTTGACAGCAATTAATAAAACGTAAAAATAGTATTTTGCCGTATGCACTTTTAACATCAAAACAATTCTTAATCTGCATTCCTCAAATAATTACAAATTGCAAGGTCAAGAAATGAAAAAGACACACACCGTATGCATTACATACGTGTGTCCATATTAACGATATTTAACGATTGCTGTTTTCTATGTGAAGTACAAGTTCAGTCATTTATTAGTTTGTAAACATCTGCAAAGTTATTTCTGGACCGGATATACCATCGCAGCGTGTGTGATGCAGTTTGCTTTGATGACTCCCCGTTGCTTGTCTAACATTGAATGTTTGAGAGCTGGGCCGACAAAGTACTGATTTCCCTCTACAGTAAATAGCATCTAAGGCATCACAGTTTGATGCGATATAAATCTGGCCTTCAGTTGAAATACTTGGCCCTTGTTTATATTGTTCCTCCCCTGTAATCATTCATCAGCTGAAGTTACAGGCTGCGGTCAGAGCTGGACATTGGAGACACCCGCTGCCAAACCACAGATATGAACACACACACACACACACACACACACACACACACACACACACACACACACACACACACACACACACACACACACACACACACACACACACACACACACACACACACACACACACACACACACACACACACACACACACACACACAGACAGACAGACAGACAGACAGACAGACAGACAGACAGACAGACAGACAGACAGACAGACACACACAGACATACCATGTATACATCACTTCAGGGGACATTACATTGACTTACATGCATTTCCTGGAGACTTATCCTAACCCTAACCATAACCAACACATGCCTAACCCTTAACCTTACCCTAACGGAGTCTTCACCCTAAAATTAATGATCCCCCTTATGGGGACCTCCAATTTGTCCCCATAAGGGAGGCGAGTCCCCACACGTGACTATGTAAACAGATGTAGGTCCCCACAAGTATAGCAATGCTAGACCACACACACACACACACGCACGCACGCACGCACGCACGCACGCACGCACGCACGCACACACACACACACACGGAAAGCTACACACAGAAAACAGAGTGTAATTGTAAATCAATAAACAATTAAGGTACCACCATCATAACACACTGCTCACTGACCTCAAATCCCTCGGCGGCGACTGTGTCTCCATTTTCCCGTTGTGTTTGTAAGAGGGCAATAATGAAATGGGTTCTCATCTAATATGTGGACACTCGCCAACAAAGCCTCAGAGTAAGATAAAGCGGAAATGTGTTTCTTTCCTTTCCTGCATTGTCAGACTGGAAATCATTTACAATTCACCGTGATGAATTATCAGCTTTTTTTAAAACCTTACCTCTTCAGCCCCAAGCCTGCTTTTCAGGTCTCGGCTCGAAAATGAAATGTCCAGAACAAATGACCATCACTACACTTCCAAAAGGGGAACATTAATAATTCTCAAAGTAATGATACACCTGTGAGTTGGATGTAGAAAAGTCAGAATCAATATAGATGTTTTTTATTTTAAAGAAAGTTCAGATTGAACATAGTAGATGTTGCGGTTTCGGCCCCTTCGTGGGGCTTAGCAGAACATTGTGAGAGTGGCATACGTAATATTTGACCAGCTTAACAGGAGAGCTAAGACAACAAATTAATACAGTTTATCCTGACTTTGTTTAATATTTCTTATATTTAATATTTAAAATTTTTAGTGACAGTATACTAAAGGAACATTTAAAAAAAAAGTGGACTTTTGCCACCAAATGCTATGGGATATGTTGGCTGCCTATAAACAGCATAATTAGATATAACACATTGTTGCTTAACATTTTACTTAAGTACGCGACCTTGATCCTGTTGATACCTATATGCACATAGTTTTAATGTAATGTTCGTCCCATCATGGTGGGATTGAATGTGAGGTAAATCTCATCCCAAAAGGTTACAGCTATTTTACTGCAACATCTCTTTTGATCCCGGCTGAGGACGTGTTTCTCCGTCCGCCTCCAAGCTATCGGCTCACTATAAGACATGTTTTTTTCTAAACAACTATGGTTGTCAAACAGCATGTTCTTTCTCCTCTAGGAAGACACATAATACGTCTCTGAGCAGTTGATCCTACGCTCCGTACATTAGACACAGCTTGATCTCGGCGTTCCCAGAATACATGACACAAGTTGAGGGTAAATCTTTCGGCAGTCAGACGGGAGGACATGCAACAGTTTTAATTTATTTTTAGGAGCAGGTGTTCTTTCATCAAGACCGCTGCATTGGAGAACAAGGTTTGGCTTGACAACAGCCTTTGGCAAAACAAATAAATGCTGGGTCACGGAGCGAAGAGGGGATCCAGTCGTCGTTCGCTGCTGCTGAGTCTAAACTCTTCTGACAATGCGCCGCCCGGCCAATCAAGGACACGAAGGTGCCCTTCTCCAGGTACATCATCGAGTAGCAGGGTGCTAATTAAACTGTCTGCCTGGCAAGTGATGACACAGCGGATCAAATTATTGTGATGCCTTTCAAGAGTGGCACAATCTCGAAGAAGTGCCGTCCCCTTCTAATCCAAAGGTTAGATGTTTGTCGGGCAATTTTGTCTCTTTTAACTTTCTTCAGTAGAATTACTTCTAGGTTCGTGTCTGGGTAAGTAGAGCTTTTCAGAAATCCAATCAAATCTAAAAAAAATGTATGTAATTGTATTCATAAAGTAACTCTTGACACCTTTGGCAAATGTCAGAGTTTTGCTTCTCAAAGTGTGGTCCGCGGACCGCTGGTGGTCCGTGAGCGCGCCCTAGTGGTCCGTGAGTATATTGGTACAATTTCACATTTGAAATAAATAAATACATTTAAGTTTTCCGCACTCTCGCGGGAATATCTCCGCAATGGATCGAGCTTAAGTTTCACTTTTGATTGCATGATATAGCCCAGCGCAACACCTTCGTCACACATGTTGCCACCTGTTTGTACCATCTTCAGGCGATTTGTAAAAAACTATGTGTTTTTGGATATTTGTGGAGTTAGGTGGTCCGCGAGTGTTTTTTTATTGGTTAAGTGGTCCTTGGTATGACAAAGTTTGAGAAACACTGTTTTAGATAGAAAGTGTATGTTAGGCACAGTTTATAAGTATAAGTATAGTATAGTATAAGTAATAAGAGGCTTTTGGGGGATTTGTGAGAGTTCAAAAATGGCTCCAACAAGACGACCAACAATTCATGAATTTGGTCATGGGTCAAGGAATCCCTCAGTTATGTGTATTTTTCTAGGTTACTCATAGTGCCTTCCTCATTCTGGACGATTGGCCTTAAAACCTACACACACCAACACATTTGACCACCATGCCAAATGTCAGGCAACTGGGACTGCTAAATGATATAGGAATTTTAAGTGGATGGGAAATATGGGAATACTTTGCCTCAAGAAAGCAGGTCGACTTTGTTGAAAATCCCTGTGATTGTATTGCGTTCAAAAATATTCCATTGTGAGTTTTTTCCAATAGAACAACGCCAATAATAAAACAACAGAAACTTGTGTAGACACAAATTGATTGGGCTGCCCATCTTTTTCGAGGACATTTCGACATACGGAGAGTAGAAGCCAAGGATCGAACCGCTGACCCTGTGATTATAAGATGACCTGCTCCACCTCTGGAACCACAGCCTTTGTCTTAAGACTTTTTCACTTTTGAAAAGACAGCAGATAAAACACATCGTACACTGAACACATGTCCTTCAGCTTTGTGAGAGATTTAGATGAATACGAGATTTAGTCAAATGTACACATCTTTATACGACAGGACAAAATGGAAAAGGAGATCGTCTGATTGTTTGAAGACATTTTCTTAAGAGAGTCACATTAATACAAAGATCTATCATGGAATACCAGTATTGTATATACTGCAGTTGTTATACCACATTTTTATATTCTGTAACATGTGTACATGGTAATATGCCAACTTTGCTTCAAAAAGTGTTCAGTTAGTTCATCCAAGAAAAGAAAAAACGTTTTAAACAATATTTAACTCACCATGAAAGGATTACAATACCCTGCAAATGCTCACAGTCTGTGTCATCATGTCTTTAAGCGTTTATCTTTACCACGAGAGAAAGCACAACAACTCAATGCTTTGGGTTTGATCCTGTCTTCCATTTAAAATACTCAAAATAACTGATTAATGATTTACATAGTCCCAAAGGGAGGGGAGACAACACTGTGAAACTATAAGAATTCATATCGGGATATTAAGGAAGAGATGTGAAGAGTTTCAGTCCAAAACGCTAAATATCCAGATACAACATAAAGGAAAATCGTTGCCTGAGGTTTATCATTCAGTGTCTGAGAAATCTACAGAATCCACTCTGTAAAAATGAACTCAATTTCAGCACTTAATTACGAACGAGTCGTTTAAAATAATTTCATTTGGTTTAAGTTTTTTTTTTGTTGCTTTCAAGCTTTTTGGGGGTCATCTTTGTCTGTCACATTTTGGAACAAAACTCTTCAGTTTTTACCGTAATTAACAACAAAGAAATGATGGCGAGGGCAATACCATGGCGATAGCTGATCCACTTTAGTGATTATTATTTTAAATGCCTGGCATACATTAACACATTGACCTGCTTCAGTGGCTTCTCTCTGGATTTAACAGACTGTCATCAAAGCATAGAAAGGTGGCAAACCTCTTCTCTGCTAAACATGCAAAGGCCACGAGTTCAAGGAAGAAACATTGACTGTAGGTCAAGTACAGCTGACGGGAAAGAAAGAAACTGTGTGTGTATATATATATTTTTTTTAAATAAATGCAAGTTAACCCTCTGAGACCCACAATAGGACATTTCCGTTTTTGTATATTTGTGTGTTGCCTTGTTAATTATCATTTCGTACAGTATACTCAAGTACACATCCCAGAAATCAGCACAGCCTCAGGTAATGTCATATGCTACTCATTAAAGACTTCTTTACACGATAAAAGGGGATATTTGCCCATAAAATTAAAATAACTAAAAATGGAGCTTGAATCTTTAACTTATTTTATTAAATCAGAACTTCGAACCATACTATTGCAAAAAACATTCAACACAGAAAATGTCACACATGTGTTGGGATTGTGCCAGACGTGATAAGAAGCTTCTTCTGTTCATGAGTTATGCTTTGAAGATGGCTTGATATCTGGGATCGTATACGGCCCAGTGGGTCTCCGTGTTAAGCGGCCATTTTGTTTCTTTCTCTCTTGTGAAGTGACAGGATCCTCTTGGTATTAACCTCAAAGGTTTTTTTAATGAGATATTGGGAAATGAGCTCACTTGTCTTTTGCCAACAGGTGGACGAGAAGATTGATACCACTCTTGTGTCTGAACGGTAAATTAAAGGCTACCTGGTTAGCTTAGCCACGCGTAAGATTAGCTTAGCATCAGGTAATGACACGAGGACGACGTAACGCAGAAATTATGAAATAACATTTACAGGTAGGTGGTTTTTGTTACCAATGGATAAAGACAGGCATGCTAATTCTTAGCTAACTCCCCTTTTTCAGTCTTGATGCTAAGCTAACATCTCTTGAGCTGAATCGTGATCACACTGAAACAATAGTGGTTTTGATCTTATCAAATTCTCAGCAAGAAAGGAAATAACTTTTCAATCGTTTTCAATTACAAAAAGTGTTTTCTTAAGCGTGGAGAAGCAGTTTCACACCAAAATGCCTAAAAGTGACAGGACAGTTTCTCAAAGCGTGTGAATGTATTTGAAAGATGTGGTGTAGGATTTTACTTTTCAACACATTATTCTTTCCATAAAAAGCATATGAAGTGGGAAGTGATCAAGAGGCTTCATCACCTCTTCGGAAAAGTGTCGTGTCCATGGCTCAGAGTCTCTGATTCGCAGTCAGCTGATTTTTCAAACTGCCCTTCAGCTTTACCACAAAAGACAACGTACCCGCACCAACACAGGTAAATCCCAAGAGAAATCGCCTCTAGTTTAGGATGAAAACAAATACCATAGCTTCGTACTTTAGCCACCCAGATCACAGTCAGAAAAATAACCAAAATAACACCCGAAAAAAATAAGTTAACATAATTTTGACACATATAATTTTACAATATGTACATTATTTTTAAATTAAAATAGATTTGTCGGTTGTCTGATTGGGTAGGTCCTCTAAAGAGCGCTCCTTTTTGATTTTTTTCAACCATCCAGTGTTATTCCACATACGAAGAGTTCCCATGGAAACGTCGAAGCCAGCCAATCAGAGTGCAAGTAAGGCTGCCATCGTCCAATCGCCCAATAGTTTGTCGGTGACGTCTTGGGACAGGCCCGAGCCCTTAATGCAACACTATTGGCAGACACTTCAACCCTGACAAAAAGAAATAAATATAAAATATATGTAATATTTCTATATATATTCATAAAACCAAACCCAGGATAGATTTTAATTCTGATGTGTGTCCTCTTCATACTATAATCAAACAGTGGCCTTGTTCCTATTGCCAGTCCACTTTACTCCCATCTCCATTTTTGTGTATTTTTGCAGTTTTTCGGGGGGGGAAAAGAAAAAAGAAGTCTTCTTCGAACCTGTACATCTTATACGGAAGTAAACAAAATGTAAAAGTGCGTGTTTTTTGAATATGTTTTATCCACTATATCCAAAAGTGTTACAGGCACTTAAGTCCTTCCCAAACATTGTAGGTGTTGTTCGACAGTGGAGTAGGTTGGTTTGGTTATTCCTGGATTCGCGTGAGTCGTTCTTGGGCCGATGTTAGCCCAGGATGTCCAGGTACACCGGCGTGGCTTTCCCCATGGCGAACAGGACCTTCTGAATGTCCTTAACGTTCAGTCGCTGCTGCGGTTCCCTCTGCCAGCAGCCCAGCATGATGTCGTAAACCTCCTTGGGACAAATCCGTGGCCGATCCAGCACCCGACCCTGGGTTATGCACTCAATAACCTGCAGAGGAGACAGGGCGGCGGAGTGAGACAAAACATTTTCACCGACTGATTGCTTCGGTTCGGGCGTAATGAGAAACGGCCGACACTGAGCAGACTGTCCTTTGAGGTTTGAACTAATGAAACTGAGATGAAAGAATCAACATTGCATTCGCTCTTAAATGTGTCCAATATTAAAGGGGAACCAAGATCTTTGAGCCACGAAATAACAACAGACTGAATATGTGCGGGGGTGGATGCTGGAGGTGTTGATAACATCGGGATTGATCATCTCTCTGTTGGACTTGTGCTCTAATTAGCCACATGACTCACTCAGCGGTGACAATTTGACTTTATGTTTGTACCAATTGCAAGCCGCTGTCGCCTAATAGAATAGATAGGGATCTATTGGTGTGTAATGAATGCGCTGCACTGAAAAACTGCAGAACTTTCTAGTTGTTTTTTAGTTCAAGCATTGTCACCACTTGTGTACTGAAACCAGCTCAAACACCAGGCTAGTTTTCTTAGGTTATTAGGCGTAGTATAATCACAAACAGAGGTAAATAGGAACAATGGAAAATCTCCCGTAAGACATATCACGGTGTCATGCTATTTCATCTTCTATCTGAAGCCTAATTATCTGGAAAGAATGTACCACACACCTAATCTGTGCTTAAATAAACATAACGTACGTGTGGTTAATACTCAAGAGGGTCAGCAACACCTGAAACAACACCCACGAGGGGAAACCCGTTTGTATTGTTCCACCTGTTGCCCCTCGTCTTGTCACCAACAGACCGCCTTGAGACCCGGACCGAGGGGATGGAGCATCACTTCCTGCAGAGACATATGGAGCCTCTTTGCACAATTCCCCAGAACACGATCACAAGCAGTAAAGGTTGCAGTGGTCATGGCAACAGCCTCCGCCGAAACAGATGTGAGGTAATTATCCTTGGAATAAACAACATTCTGGTTTTACCTTTTAACCAAAAAAGACTGCTTTTAAGTCGTTAACAGAGCCGTCGAAACCTAATTCCACTAATTCTATGTTTACCTGCACACTCGTTTAACCATTCAAAACACAGGCTGGGTCGTGTCTAGCAGACAGAGCTTCAAACAAGCAAGAGGCAGAGGTTTTGCACACTGCACTTAACGAGACTCGTATTCTGAAAGCATCGTATACCAAAGAACGCTCATGAAACGACATATCATATATCATGAGTCTTATAGGAAATACTATGTGACAACTGTTATGGAATAATGTTCTTAGGTATTCAACCTTCCATACGCTTCTCCTCTCACCGTCTCCTTTCCCACGGCACAGGTCTACGGCCTTGGGTATCGCTGCTATCTCTCGTAAAGGAGGCGCAGCTTGGGTGCATTGTCGTTGCCGGCTTATGACCGAGCACAAGCCGCCATGAGATGGTTTATTGTTCAGGGACATCGAGAGGCCCTTCTCTGATCTGAAACGTAGGTTCCCTGGCGCACATTCTTTTCTATGGACGACAAGAAGATTCAGGGTCCATATTTGTTTAGTCTCGCTGATAAAGAATGTTGATCTAGTTCTACCGAAGAGAATCTTCAAATTCAGAATTGATTTGGCATCTCAACCTGTGTCAACTCGTGGCTCATGACTTGTCGTGTGAATTCTCCGGCCGGAGCTCCGGATGAACCGTCAGTGTTTGCCATCAAAGCTCCGGCTCTCCTCGAGTCTCTCTGAGTCCCGTTTCCAATTGCTTCAAAAGTTCCCCTCAATTCATGATGTGGTTAATTTACAAGCTTTGCTTATGTTTGTTCGTCCAGTATGTTTATGCCAACTAAGTATAACTGGGTAGAAAGGTACCCCACGTTCCAGTTGTTATTTGAAAGTATAGTTTGCATATGATATTGTGTTGTTGTTCAGAAGCAGTATTAACTTGGACATGTAATTGCTCGTTTTCCGACTGAAAGTGTGCAAGTGAAGAAAGAGTAGAAGAAGAACGTTTCTTCATCGGTTGTTTTAATACAGCGACAGAGCTGTTTTCATGAATAAAGTTGCTATGAGTGAGAAAAGATAAGTGATTGAGTCTTTAAGTGCAACAACTACGGTGAGAATAACTACTCATTCTGTATGTAAAGCATGACCAGCATCATATTCAGAATATTCTCAAATTGGGAATAATAGTTATTAACAAAGCAAGCTATCCAACTAGCACAATGTCCGAAGGTTGGCTAGCTGTCTTGCTAACTCCACAGCGCTTTAATACTACACTGATTAAAGAAATAAGCCACACTGACTGTTAGTGATGAGGCTAACAGCCCGTCATCTTAACCTCTATGCAGTGCTTCTCAAAGTGTGGTCCGCGGACCACTGGTGGTCCGTGAGCGCCCCCTAGTGGTCCGTGAGTTTATTGGTACAATTTCACATTTTAAATTAATTAATTAATTAAAGTTTTCCGCACTCTCGCGGGAATATCTCCGCAATGGAGCGAGCTTAAGTTTCACTTTTGATTGCATGATATAGCCCAGATAAATACCTTCATCACACATGTTGCCACTTGTTTGTACCATTTTCAGGCGATTTGTAAAAAACGATGTATTTTTGGATATTTGTGGAGTTGGTGGTCCGCGAGTGTTTTTTTTATTGGTTAAGTGGTCCTTGGTATGAAAAAGTTTGAGAAACACTGCTCTATGGGAAGGACAAGATACCTAGCTAAGTGAGAACCAACAACAACACATGGTGCAGTCCAATTACCACTGCAACAGTTCATTGTCCATTCTACTCTCATCCTGTTTCTATGCTATACACCAGGGGTGTCCAAACTACGGCCCGTGGCCCATTTTGAAACGGCCCTCAGCTAATTCAAAAAGTATAATGGCCCACAAATTAAAGTTGTGCTTGTCATATATTGTACTTCTAAAATACATATGTACAAATAATTTACACAGTATTCATGTGTTAATAAGCCCACTTTTCAAATAAATGTAGTCAATTATAGTTGGAAACATTTTCAAACAAATCATAGTTTAAAACAAAAAAGAAGGCCAATAACTTAAAGGTGGGTAGGTACGTTTCAGAAACCGGCTCGAGATACACTTTTTGTTATATTCCATGGAATGCTCTTAACATCCCGATAGCAATGAATATCTGAAGTGCTTTGACAAAAAATCCATTAAAAAATGTCATCTGTAGAAGCCGTAATACTGTAAAAAGTACAACCAATCCATTTAGCCGTGGCCTACCTGCCTGTCAGCCTTCCATCGGGGCACAAACTTATCTCGTGCCCTCATTGGTCATGTGCGCGTTCGTGTGTGTTGGAGGAGGGGCTCTGTGAGGAAGTGGCAAATTTTCTCCGGCTGTGTATTTTCAAATTCTAGCGATCTCGAGCCGGTTTCTCAAACGTACCTACCCCACCTTTAATTATATACAAGCTTGACATCCACCCTTCATATTTCCTCTTTCTACAATCTGAGCTTCTGTGTTATAGGATGAGCTGCCAACAAAAGACATGAAACCCTATGCAGAGCTGTGATGGAGGGCTGTTTTCAAGTATCAAGCAGAATTTACCTACATTTGATTGATTTTGCTAACTTATGACTGATGAGGCAATAAACCTCCGCTCTAGTGAGTGGCCCATGCCTTCGTGTGTTTTCTGTATGTGGCCCTCCGTTTGGACACCCCTGCTCCACACAGTAGTGTTTGGCTTTGCACACGGCAGTGGTTTGTCACAGAAGAGGGGGCAGTGAAACCAAAGAGTATATGTCGTCCCCCTATAGCTCGATGCTCGATGGTGATAAATGTCGCACGACTCCAGTTAACAAGCAACTCTCTGCACAGATAAGCAGCGGGAGCCTCAGCGGCAGTGAGAGCCGGGCCGCTGCTGAATATAAGAGTTTGGAGACTAGTTCATCCTCGACCTCTGCTACTGTAGCGCTGGTATTTCAGCAACATTTTGACGTGGAGTATTTGTTCAATTTTGTATCATGTAGTGTAGCTTCAGAGCTGTTACATGCAGGCTGTTTCTCACCGCCCGGCAATATCTGGTTCTGTCTCAAGTTATTTATTGAACCTAGGTCATGTTTACCCTCGGGGAAATATATAAAAATATGTTTATTATGGCTGCACTATTCATTCAAACTCATTTCCCCTCCATTCAGACAGACCTGCAGCAGAAAACACTCCCAGACACCGGGTCGGCCCCCTCGTATCTCGGGCATTAAATACAAAGTAGCACTTTTAACTAATGCACCATCACTAACAACGGTCCTGTTATGTCAGCACTTATTTGTCTGTCTTTTTTTGCACTTAGTGTAAGTCGCTTTGAAAAAAAGAGGCCAGATATTTGAAGTGTAATGTAATGTAGTGACATAATTGTATTTTGGAAACTTTGCAATCTCCTTTAGAATTTGAAACACGCTTTTGTTGGTTTTAAAAAAGACGAGATGACTTCAAAACAAGTTAACTTTACCCTTAAATGCATTTAATTGTACCCAGTTATTTCCTTTGTAATGTGTCTTTGTTTATTATATTAAACTATTTTGAACCGAATGTTTTGTGACCATTTAGTCAGATTAGATTTAGTGTTTTTACCTTGTAATGTAATACGTGAAGTCTCTCTAATACTTTACATGTGTTAAATATATGTTAAATACTTTCTGTATCGTGGCTGAACCCCTATTGTCGAACATCAGCTTATTGGGGTGTCCAATTTCACACATCTCCATTCTGTTTTACGATTGCACATATATTTCTAAATGTTAGTCGATCAAATGAATTGTTTGGCTATTTGGCAGCCTGGACGTTTGCACCGCGTTACAGAAAAGCAGTGCAGCCTATCGTGGAGGATACGGCGTGTGTGCAACAGTTAACCAACAGTACCCATGCGTTCATTCATCATTGTCATCTGTAACCATTCCTAATTGTTTCTGTAATGTATTAAAGCGTAATGCGTTGGACGAATCTGAATAACTGAATAATAAGTGCAATATTCCAATCTAACAGCACCTGAAGTTACAAACAGGAACTGATTGTGGTTGTTCACTCTTTTGGCTATGACACACCGCGATGCAGAGCTCATCTCGTTACATCCCGAAGAAGGTTTCCGGCAATCAGCCGAGTGTTTCATTTACTGTGCTGCGTCTCCAACGTCTTTCAGCTGCAGAAGCACAGGGATATGGTAATACCGATTTGTGTCAAGCCCAATGACTTATTGATGTTTAAACTGGAATACTTATGAGTGCAATGTGTGCCAGGTTATTATTTTAGGTCAATTACATTTCTCAATAAGCCCACTTTACAAGAGGAATTGAATTGTATTGATTCCAAGCAGAGCCTCCAATGAAAAAACAAACTCATCATGGGTGTTATGTAATGTGGGCATCTTGTCCTGGTGGCGAGGCGGCATTCATTTATCACCTCGTTGGGCCGGCGCCGGTCTCAGAGTAAGAAAAGGCACACGAGGCAGTAGATTAAGATGGGAAATGGCAGTGTTCATTTACATCCAATTGAGTGGTGCAGAAATGAGTCTGTAACCCCTAGATGAGTCAGCATTTTCCCACTTCCTGTCCCCTTGCCTGGAAGACGATGTTTTTTTGAATGCGTTTTTGGTTATAAGCCTGACATAAGGTTTGTGGTTCACACTGTGAGGAAATATTTTAATGAGATTTGTGCAGGGGAGAATTTGAGTGTTTTCCTGTGTGTCCTGTCTGTAACTTGAACAGGGCAAAGACCAAAAAGGCCCTACCTTCCTGTGGGGAGTGTGACCAATGCGCAGATGGCTTTAACAGACCTGTCCTTTGTCTCTAATAGGGATGCCAGCGATTATTCGATTATTCGAACATTCGCTACAGTCTCCATAATCGAATTTATTATTTTTAAAAATCGATTTTATTTATATATATTTTTTTAATTTTATTTATGTTTTTTTTTTTTTTTTCTGGCTTAGTTTTCAACCAAAAATATATATAATATATATATGCTAATAATAGTAATAGTATTAATAATTGTAAATGGTCATTGGTCACACCCACCAGTCGGTCGAATAATCGATTTTGATCATGGTCAGTTTCTGGCAACCCTAGTCTCTAATATGTCTTGGTATCGATTAGGATGGAAAGCGCGCGAATATAGGCCACTCCTATTATTCTCTGTGTAGATTTGCGCTGTGCTTCTGTGTAATCCGCAGTGTTGACTAGGTATCTCTATGATGCAAGTTGTGTGGATATCTTGTGAACGCTCCGGCCGTTGACTCTCAATAAACTCCGGTGTTTGATTTAAGCGGATTCCAGTCTTCCATTTCTTTCATCACATTGCTGATCAGAAGTTTCTTTCACACACACGAGCTGAAGAGATTTTCACATCTAAAACCAACCCTTCCCCTCGTAGACATAACACATGTCAGTAAATAGCACACAGGGGGATATCTTGGGCTTTTATGTGTCCTAAAGATGTGAGAGCTGCTAACAAGTGTCTAAATGAGGCAACTTACGTCATCACGTCGAAATATTTACCACTTTTAACTTAGCGTTGGTGAAGTCATGAGAGCATGTCACATAACCTTACGTTACCTTTTACTTCTTGAGTAGTCTTCTTACCTGCTGAGTTAAGTAATAATAATAATAATGCATTACATTTTTTTATTAGAGCGGGGTGCTCAAAGCGCAAGTACACATTACACATATTAGACATGTAAGGACATTACCCCTGCAGGTAAAGTGTCTTGCCCAGGACACGACAGCCTGACGCGGGGGCGGGCCGAGGCGGGATTCGAACTGGAGTTCACCAACGCCCCTTGATCTGATGACCAACGCTCTAACCACTGCGCCAAAACCGCCCCAAGTACCATAGACGGGACTTGTCAAAGATCTTATTTGCTGCATTATTTCAATGTCCAATGTAAAACTTTTGATAAGGGAACCAGTGGAGGCTAAATTCAGTGTTGGCCTACAGTACATCATCACTGCACCGTTATATTGGATCCCTACTTTAAAACAACTTAATTAATGTCTTGCTTGTGATTTGAAAGAAAAACGTATTACCATTGGATCACTTGGAGACGTTCAATGTGGGCTCGATGGCGTACAATCCAAAATACATATATTATATCGTACTGTATCTAATGCTTCTTTTACCTCGTTGTTGCCCAGCTGAAACCAAGGCTGCTTCCCATAGGTGAAGATCTCCCACAAGATGACTCCAAAGCTCCAGACGTCGCTTTCCGTGGAGAATTTCCTGTACATGATGCTCTCCGGGGGCATCCAGCGGATAGGTAGCATGGTGTGGTCCTCCGACCTGGGGAGAGGCAAACACAGGGGATACTTATTGCATATGAAATGTTGTGGCGAAAGCACAGATTAGAAAACCCAGTCATCAACACCCCTCCCAGGCGTCGGGGGATTAACTGTCCTCGCATGTAACTGATCACGGCTTAACATCTCATGAATGTTGTGAAGTGCAGCTGTGTGTTGACACAACATAGGAAAATGCTGACTTATCTGCCGCCTGCTCTGAATGTATTGAAACGCAGGAGGTGCAATTCTATAGGTTATTGTATTAAAACCACCTCTTTGTTCTTGATGAGCAATCTGTTCTGTGCAGAAGCATCGAATGGCGGATCAGAGTCTCAAACAGTGGAAACTGAATGTAGTCTAATCGGTATTTTGAAATGAATCCAGTGTTAAGGACACTGCTGGATGGATGCTCATAGTTACGATGTGGATGCTAACGTGTTTGAACTCTACATAAGGATATGTAAACCTCATGCATTAATAAGTAAGGTATCAACAGAGACGGGGAAATATCGGCTGGTATGTCTCCAAACTGGCAACACATGAAATGAAGTCTGCATGCTGTAAATCCTCTAGGCTGGATATTAATTGATCGAACAATCATTCATTAATCATCCTTGCTCTCAGCTTCCATTAGCAGGCATTGTTTTCAAATCTATTTTCCATTCATGTCGGTGACAGGGTTTTAATGAGCTGGACAAGACTGATGTGGGAATAAGCGGGAAGTTCAGAATCCTTGACGTTAGTATTTGATGATTGTGGAGCTCAGGCGTCAGCGACACATTGACTGATTTCACTTTCGCTGAACAGCATGCTGAACTGCTGCTGTGATTTCTTCAATCCTAAAAAGCATAACAACTTCAAATCAGGTATGCTGGCGCTTTGGGAAGTACATCAATAATTTGTTGCAACGCTTGTGTAATTCTGCTCAGACATGGGTTTCAAAACAACCAAGAATGATTGTATCTCCTGTACCAAAACTCTTCTAAGGTGGGACTTTTCAATCAAACTCTGAGTTTGACCTTCTAGCTAAATTGGTTCCGCTATTCAAAATGTTGTAAAGCAACTTCCAATCCATACCTTATATATTACAGTGGTTTGCGCATTAATCCTTGAAAACGATACTATTGAAAGCTTCATCTCTAAGGAAGAAAAGCTATACATTATATTTATGATCAAATGTTTGATAACAAGCCTAAAATCAAGAGCATAACATCTTGAGAAGGATGCTTTCAAGTCCTGTCTTCATGATGAGAAAGAATAGGAACAGGATTTCTCACAGACTATAGCTTTCCACCATTTGTCAATATAAATAGGATCTTGTGCTTTTCCATGTGTTGTAATTACAGTCCAAACCATATTAAGAAAGCCTTTGGGATAGTAATACCTTGAAATGTATATCATTGTGTTCTGGGATTAGACAGTTATTATAAACATCGATACAGGTAGATCATAAGAAACATTGTATGATGCCCGCCCAACCAACCTCACAATAATGCACATCATATGAAATATGGGTGGTGGAGGGGCCAAGCCACCGACCAACTATCCATCCATCCAAACAACCAAACCAACCAACCAACCGACCAACCGACCAACCGACCAACTATCCAACCGACCGACCGACCGACCAACCAACCAACCAACCGACCAACCGACCAACCGACCATCCATCCATCCAACAACCGACCAACCAACCGACCAACCGACCAACTATCCAACCGACAAAGCAACCAACCATCCATCCATCCAACAACCAACCGACCGACCAACCAACCAACCAACCGACCACCGACCAACCGACCAACCAACCACCATCCAACAACCGACCGACCGACCCGACCGACCGACCGACCGACCGACCGACCGACCGACCGACCGACCAACCAACCAACCAACCAACCAACCAACCACCACCACCAACCGACCAACCGACCAACCAACCATCCATCCAACAACAGACCAACCAACCAACCAACCAACCAACCAACCAACCAACCGACCAACCAACCAACCGACCAACCGACAAAGCAACCAACCATCCACCATCCATCCAACAACCAACCGACCGACCAACCAACCATCCATCCATCCACAACCAACCAACCACCAACCGCCAACCGACCAACTAACCATCCATCCATCCAACAACCGACCGACCAACCAACCAACCAACCAACCAACCAACCGACCGACCAACCGACCAACCGACCAACCGACCAACCGACCAACTATCCAACCGACCAAGCAAGCAAGCAAGCAACCAACCGACCGACCGACGACCGACACCGACCGCCGACCGACCAACCGACCAACTATACATCCATCCAAACAACCAACCAACAACCAACCAACCGACCGACCGACCGACCGAACCTACCGACCGACCGACCAACCGACCGACCAACTATGCAACCGAGCAACCAACCATCCATCCAACCAACCGACCAACTATCCATCCATCCAAACAACCAACCAACCAACCAACCAACCAACCACACCGACCAACCCACCGACCAAGCAACCAACCGACCGACCAACCATCCATCCATCCACAACCGACCGACCGACCGACCGACCGACCACCGACCGACCGACCGACCGACCGACCAACCAACCGACCGACCAACCATCCAACCAACCGACCGACCAACCATCCAACCAACCATCCAACCAACCACCACTATCCATCCATCCAAACAACCAACCAACCAACCAACCAACCGACCAACTATCCAACCGACCGACCAACCAACCAACCAACCGACCAACCAACCAACCGACCAACTATCCAACCGACCGACCGACCGACCAACCAACCGACCAACCAACCAACCGACCAACCAACCAACCAACCGACCACCAACCGACCAACTATCCAACCGACCAACCAAACCACCAACCACAACCAACCGACCAACCAACCAACCGACCAACTATCCAACCGACCAAGCAACCAACCACCACCAACCAACCAACCAACCAACCGACCAACCAACCAACCGACCAACTATCCAACCGACCACCGACCACCGACCGACCGACCGACCCCCGACCGACCACACCAAAAATTTGAAAATGCAGAATATTCAAATAAAACACAGAATTACTTTTAAAAAAAATGAAATGGAAGTAATGAGAACTGAATAATACAAAATCATACAAAAGTTCAAAACAGGACACTTAATTTATGATAATAATTTGAGCAAACACTTATTATGCCACCCAAATAGTCCTACCTGATAATACAAATACATTAAATGTTATCACTAAGTGTCAATGTCGTATAATAAAACAAATACATTGCAGTACATGAACTACTTATTGTGGAATCAGCCCCATCACTCTTCCCTGTGTAATTATATATTTTATTATCTCACCATTTTAGTCGAGATGGATTGTTGATGGAGGTTATCATCTCTAAGTCTAAGTGTGGAAGTGTAACCTATCACCCATTCCTGAACTCACTGATCCATATATCCAATCATACGTCCAAGCAGTCATTTCTGCCTCCGAGCTGAATATATTCTGAGCTCAAAGACAAACCAAATCTAACACACAGTCAAACACATCATAGACTCATCGCTAGGACGACCTCTCGCTGCCTCACACGGTTCCTACGCTCTGTACCTCTGGCTTGCAGCAAAATCACATTCATTTATTTATAATAGGCTCTTCTCCCAACTCCATTTACCAGCTCCAGCATCTGCGTGCCTTCAGCTGTGAGCATTGTGTGGCATTTTAGGGATCGAGAAAAAGGGGAAACATCATCTCAAGTCTTGCTAATTACCTCCTGGTTCTGTAGCGCACAATTCCTTTGAAAGTGAAACACAATCTCTGCGTCGTCGGCACATGACTCTTCCGGATGTTTTAAAGAAACATAGATTTGTCATTCTGCCAAAAGCTTGCTTCTTCCTGCACGTTTATACAGAACGTCCTCTCGTTGTACACTTCATCGAATTTTGTTGCTGAGTACGTCGCCGTTGCCTTCCTCCATGTATAACCTTCTTGAAAGTCCTGCGTTGGTTTGCACCAGTTACTTGGACATCAATTGCGTAGTTTATGTTTTAGGCATTTCTGATCAGTTACAGATAGTAATAGAACTGAGACGACTCTTATGAAAGTATTAAAGGACATCTATTTAAACCAACAATGGGAAGTCATCTTAATACTGCTGGGTTTGATACAGTTGACTATAACATATCACTGGGGTGGATTTTCTGTTGGTGCTCAAATAGAAAAGAGACAGCCATGGCAAGAGGAGTACCCCGAGTGTCTCTTCTTGGCTATTCAACATGGATACCCTTCCACCAGCTCACATATTGAAGACACACATCATTGCAAGCATCCTATAATCCCCTCTGCTTCAGCCCTGTTCCAAAAGTGCTGATTCTGTGTCTGTAGCTTTAAATGCTAATGAGCTGCTGCTGGCCACGCCCCCTCTGAGAGGACGACACCATGGTGCTCGAGGAGGAGATTCAGGTGATAAGGATAATCACAAATCGGCCAGATCTGAGCAGCTGAGTTCAGACTTTTTAAAACGTTTTTATATAGATGGATCAGGACACAAAGAGAGGGGTCTTTGGTCCTGAAACTTTCAGAATCTTTTTACACAGAGGGGAACATGTATGTGTGACGGACATGAAAAATACGTTTTGCATAATGGGGGACCTTTAAAGTCCAGAGAGAGCACACTTCCTCTTCACATTGATACATGTGAACTCGCCTAAGAGCCGCCCGATACAACCTCAGTTTTCTACTAATCCCGCACGGCGCTAAGTGCTCTACTCAACCGTATCTCATTGTATCTCAGGGTTGAAATGTGAAAGAGAGAACACTGTTGTGTTGTTTTCCCAAAGTCCTCCAGGCAAAGCTTCACTAAAACTTGCCCAAGGGCATGTGGAGTGTTAGCAGAATCTCAAAGAGAGAAACATGCTTTACCTCCTAATCATCCCTCCCTGCCAGCTCGCTCTCAGACTAAACTACGATCCTCCACCACCTTCAAAGCTGGTGGGTTTTTTCTTCAGTGCTAGAACAGATAACATCCTGCAACCTCAGCACGGCAGTCTTCAAGAATTTATGTTTGCACATGGCTGATCGCACTTGAGGCGGACGTCATCCACAAAACAGGGACACTAAAGACTCATGGTGAAGTAATGGTCAAGCACTCAGTGAAACCTTTTTACCCAGTCCGGAAGCCATCGATGGAGAAGTATGCATCAGATATATCCCGGTGAAGCCATGTTTCCGTAAAAGCACATGAAACTACACTCGAGATATTCCGTCTGACTCCTGGCTAACGCCGTTAGCTCGTACATTGTATTAGCCAGTGATCTTATGTTCCCCATGATGAGAGGGGGGAGACATGGCTTATATTTTATGTTATCCTTAAATCTGGAACCAGCTAACCTCCTTTTTGTCTTTTGGGTATAAGTGGGGATAGCTGTTATTCCAAACACCATGCTAGCCGGCTTTAGCTCGACTAGCTTCTCCCTGGTGTACCAAGGCGACGGAAAAAACAAAACATCTCTCTACAAGAAAGTTCAGAGATTGAACAGCTTCACGGGGTCCTAAGAGAAGTTTGTAATAGAAAAATAACAAGTAAGAAATACATTTTGACAAAAAGTCTCTGTTTTCAGATTTGTTTCTGAGATCCGATAATAAAAGCCAAAATTCGGAGACAAATTGTCAAAATGTGGAGAGAAAACAGAAAGAAATAGTTAAAATCAGCTGGCTGCACTATATACCTTCTGTAACGCTGGGTTAATTCTTCCAGGATAGATGTTGTACCTCGATTGGTCCAGCGGTTTAACAACCTCCAGTCGATAACGATGGGCAAAGCATTGTGGGTTCAGGTCTCGGAGCCGATAATAGAGCTTGACGGTTTTGTTGGGCAGGTCTGATCGCCATATTCTGTCCAGTTTATTACCTAAGCTTTTTGAGGGATAAAGTCTTTCCCTGAGGATTCGTCCTCTCTTTTACCCACACACTAATTCCCTGGGTTACTTCTGCAAGGTGAGGGCCAAATGAACTGTGACTTCCACTCCACCTGGTCTCATTAGACATGACATGTTTTAGTATTGTGCACAACATTAAGCCAATATCGCCCTGCTGTGTGAAACCTCTGAGCAGGGTGGGCTGAGCTGAAGTAAAGGAGCAGGCGAGGAGGGGCTGTATACCAATCTGTCCCCCTGTGGAGCTTTACAAAGATTAAACAAAATTAATTAAGTTCCTGTTAGTCTAAATGACTTATCGGAGGTCCACCCAGCCTATCGCACGCCAGGCTAAACCTCATCAGATGCATACTAATGATTATCCGCTGCCACTGTGGCGAGGGGCTTTACAACCGGCTGACTCTCGGCTATCACCTTGGGTTTCTGTCACGAGGCCATGGCAATTAGCTCGGAACATGTGGGGAAAGGAAGGGGAAAAAAAAGACATAATAAAAATAAAATAATTGCCCCAGTAATTATCCTCATCTTTCTCACTCAGTGTCACGTGGAGACGCAGGCACGCTCCGCGGGGAGTGAGGAATGAGTCCTGGGCTTTTTGTGTTGCTGTGTAAACTGGATTAGTGCTCCGCCTGTCCCACCGTGGCAGGGGAGTGATTGGATTAACGGAGTGGAGAGCACAGCAGCATGGCAGGGGGATAGATTACCGGCCCAGTCGGGCTGTGAGACGGGCGCTCCGTGGCCTGCGGGGAGCACTGGGAGGCCCCAGACATCTTAAAGGGCCCCAGATAACCATCGACACACACGCTCCCTTTCCCTGCTCCAACCACGCCGCTATCTCTGCTCTCCTCGCTCAGACACGAGTTCACTTTCAGAGGCTGTGATGTCCATTAGGGCTCTACCTGCTGCGCTGCTGCGAGGGGAGATAAAGTGGTATCTACGCTGGCCGCCGCGTGCCAGTGGGTGGTGAAAGTTTCCAAAACAAAGTCACTATTGCCATCATGCGATTTCCACGTTCACATATCTTCAGTATTTATCTCTGAGGACCAAGTTGAGCAATTAAATAGATTGGTGTCTCCTTAGTGGCTTCGAAACGACGAATATTAACTCTGGCCTGCATGTGATGCTGTTAAAATCACAACCAATGCATGAGAGTGCCTTTACACGGGTTTGATTTAGGACTTTATCAGAACTTATTTACTTATAAGAAATCCAGACATTCAGAACCACGTTATCCAGAGTTTCCCTTTCACACATGAAGCACACGACAGGAAATGGATATTACTGCAGATCTGCTGTGAGCTAGCTAGCTAACGTAGCTAACCTGGTCATTCCAGATATGTGCGTCACTCTTTAGTGTCCCCTGGTCTCCCAGCTGTGTGCGTCACTCTTTAGTGTCCCCTGGTCTCCAGCTGTGTGTGTCACTTTTTAGTGTCCCCTGGTCTCCAGCTGTGCGTGTCACTTTTTAGTGTCCCCTGGTCTCCAGCTGTGTGTGTCACTTTGTAGTGTCCCCTGGTCTCCAGCTGTGTGTGTCACTTTTTAGTGTCCCCTGGTCTCCAGCTGTGTTTGTCACTTTGTAGTGTCGTATTAAACTGTAGTTTCCATGGTTACCCCACAGCAGCAGACGCACATTCATGACGTCCGCTGGCGCATCATAAACACGTCGGATAGTGAAAGTGCAGTCGGATTCTCTAAAGTACCGCAGTCTCTTCTCCTAAGTCCTTTTGAATTCTCCTATCCACTATCCCTTAACCCCGTGACCTTTCACTCAGAGGTCAAGGAATAGACGATAGGGTTAGAACTTAGGAGCTGATTTTTAAACTATCCGACTGCAGCCCTGGTCTCCAGCTGTGTGCGTCACTCTTTAGTGTCCCCTGGTCTCCCAGCTGTGTGCGTCACTCTTTAGTGTCCCCTGTTCTCCCAGCTGTGTGCGTCACTCTTTAGTGTCCCCTGGTCTCCGTTGTGTTTTGAGCTTCTTGCAGCATTTTGTGTATGCCGCACTTTTAGTAACGCTTTTCGGTGTTGTTGAGTGATGTTTCTACAAGTTTCTACAAATTTGTGTTTTTACTTTTATATTGTTTCTGGAACTGTAGCGCGTTTACTCAAAAGGAAATGTTTCGGGCGTTACCTGACGGCCACCGTATCAAATGGCAATACGTTCTATCATTCAATCAAGAAATCAATAGTTATTTATAACACACGTTTTTGACATGAATCTGTTTTTCTCAGAAAGCACGACATCCGACTGACATGTAAAGGGGCTAACAGCGAGCTAACACTAGGGCTGAAGACTAACGTAACTATGGTTACCTTCTCAAAATGCCAAAGTTTCACACGGGATTAAACAAACAACACGCAACACAGATCCATCCGCTCACAGAACTATAGCGAAGACGGTAACTGAGCATACTTACTAAATGTCTAACTAGTACTCTTGCAAGCTAAAGCCAGACTTCCCTCTGAGAAAAACAGCAGCCTCTCCTTTATTCATTGGATGTATTACTCAATAACATAGTGAGTATAGAAGACGGGAGTGCCAGACTAAGAGAAACACGAGGCCCACGGAGAGAGGCAGAGTCGTCCTGCCTTCATGCAGCAGCAACACACGGCCTGTGTACTCATTAGCACCGAGCCGCGTACAGCTTTGAGGAGCTTGAGCGTGATAAATAATGCAGCAGAGGAATGTCTGTTTGATCCTGGAAACAGAAGAAACCTGGGGACGATTCCTCTGCAAAGCAAAGCCGAGCAGACAGGCGTCCTGGCAAAGGCACGAAGAACACAGAGTCCTTGAAACTGAGTCATTAGATCATAACATCGGAAGAGTTTGATAGCCATTAGTCTGATTTCAAAAACGCACGATCGAGCTTTAAAACTATTTTTATTTTCCGAGCCCAATGTTTTAATTGTTTCCTAAAAACACCCTTCTTTACATTCAGACAGTGTTACCCTCACTGGAGAACAACACACTGCCGCTGCTAAATGAAAACACTCTGAAGCCTCCGGAGGAAAGTCGGAGGAATTTTTAATATTCTCCAGCAGACCAAAAAGAAAGCCTCCGCATCTCGTCCTCTGCCAGGACACTATACGCTCATCATTTACACATACCTGCAGCTTTCAGAAACGTTGTTAATACTTTCATGACGCCTGGGATTGGATTCCTTAAACACATTAAAGTGCCATGGGAGCGGCTTTCTCTCGGACCCTTGATTCAACATTCCTAATTAACATCGCACACATGTCACAGGGTGTTAGATAACAATGCATGTTGCACCGCGCTGCAGCGAAGAAGACATGCAATTGAAAGGAAGCTGTCATCATTACACTTTGAGAAAATAATAACACGAATAATGATTTTTAAGGAGCGCTGCAGGACGGGAGCGCTGCTTTGTTTCTGAGGGAAAGTCATATCTGCCGTGAGCATTAGGCGCCCAACTGAAAAATTCAGTCTGTTCAATTTGAGGTTCACCGGGAACCGCATGTCAACAGAGGCGGCTCTGATCTATGGTTCTATCTCATATCACCTACTGCTTAACAACCTGCTCACATGCCGTGCAACCGCTCTTAAACCGCTGGAATCATTAAAGAAACAAACACTTAAAATAGTAGATCAGAAGTCAGTTTATTCTCATCGTTGCCCAATACTCACAAAACACAACTTGTTGAGCTGGAACATGTAATGAGATGCAAATGCTTGCCTCATGTACACAATAATACACAGCCTTACCTCACCTCCGCTCAGACATGTGATCACCATACGCACACCTGTAACCAGGGCAACAAGAGGAGACGGCGGTGTTCCATTAAGGAAGAGTTCATTCTTCTTCTTTTAAAGCTGCAGTGGAACTCAATCCCAGTAAAGATTAGAGAACTAAACACCTGCAGTTTATTTAAATCTAACTTAAAACATGGTTAGTGGAAAGTCAGCTCCGTCAACACCGACACAATCTGCACTTTACAACGCTCTGTTTGTACACGTGCCTTGACCTGTTGCTATCCGTCTGCTTTGGGAATATACAGTATTTTAGTTCTGTTTTTATATATGCTTTTATCATAATATAAGTATCTCTGTTGAATGCTGTTTTACTGATTGTATTGACCTGTTATTTGAAGTGAATTTTTGTTTTTAGGATGACTTTCAACATCTGTCCGGGACTACAGACGAACAATAGCCTGCTTTCTAACTCTGGCGTATTTACAGAAATGTCAATTAATGTGCACCGTCCCTGCCAAATAAATATATTAAAAAAACCAAAAACAAACAAATGGGTGTTAAAATGCACTGCTGTCGATGTAGACGCCACTTTTGGAACGTAGCAGCGCGCAGGAAGATACTGTAATATTGAAAACAAAGTAAACCGTTTGAGGAAAAGAGTAATTCTGAGAAAGAAAGTCAAAAAAATTCGGATAAAAAATTGCCACCATTTTGAGAAAACAAGTCAAAATGCACAACGTATAACCAACTTCAATGGCCTTCTTTAAATGTAAGAAGACACGCATTGGCTTCAGCTGATATTTAAATGTGTTTATCTTAACTATCCCCCTTATTTAAAGCAGTATTTCGTACCCTACTCGTCAAATCATCAAGTTAGACATTCGGTTCAGATTTATTTCTCTGTCCCCTCTTGGCAGAAGAGCGTTCATGTTCAAAGCCCCAACAGACTGGAATACTTGACCTGCTGCCGTTAGATCTCTTGCATCACTGGGTTTATTTAAACATGCATTCTCATCTCACTTTCAACCGGTCTGCACTCGTTATAACTGATATTGATGAAACTGATTTGCTCGACTGTCTCAAATTGTAATGATTGTGTGCATGGCTTGAATTTCATTTAACAGACTGTATGTGGTTTGTCTCGTGTGTCATGTTTTGCTTTTTGTCTTTTTCTTTATGTACGTCTGTAATAGGGTTTCCAGAACTGACCATGATCAAAATCGATTATTCAGCAGCCCTGGCTAATAATCGATTATTAGACCGACCCCCCCCCCCCCCCCCCCCCCCCCCCCCCGCGGGAGAGAACAAAACAAATATGTTACAATAAAACAAACTGGTGGTGTGACCAATGACCATTTACAATTATTAATACTATTACTAGCATATATTTATATATATTTTGGTTGAAACTAAGCCAGAAAAAACATTAAAAAAAACATTAAAAATAAACATTAAAAAAAATAAATAAATAAATAAAATCGATTTTTAAAAATAATATTCGATTACGGAGACTGTAGCGAATATTCGAATAATCGCTGGCATCCCTAGTCTGTAAGTTGTTGCTATTGTCGGGACCCCCTTGAAAACGAGATGGTGCATCTCAAGGGGTTTATCCCAATGAATACAATTTCTATATCTATATAACATTCGGGGGAAAAAGTCAAAATTCGGAGAGAAAACGTCAAAATGCTGAGAAAAAGAAGATGTTTGACTTTTCCGTAAACACGAGACGTCACTTTCTATAAAAACAGAAAGTTGGAAAGAGGTAAGGATGGCCTTGGTATGAAGTAAACACAGAGCATCTGGTGTGTGTGGAGCCCTGTGCGGTTCAGAGCTTTAATGACCTCAAGCCATGTAAAGCTTTTTATGGCTTGAGGTTAATACGTTAATTCGAGCAGTTAGACCTGGACAGAAGGACACTCGATTTGTCCCTGAGACGATGTTCCTGCAGCATTTCTGCTCACATCCTTGTCCTACTTTAATGCATAGGCTCCTTTGTGAGCGTTCCCTGTCGCGTACCCCTTCCTGAGTATCCATAATTCAGAGCTGCACCCTCTGAAGTCAGGGACACATCACCTCCTATGGTGAATATCTGGTATGCTGTGAAGCCGGAGCTGTGCAGGTTCTGCTGTCGTCTGGTTTTGAAAACAACACAGAGCGGGCGGATGTGACAGACGGATGTGATTTAGGACAATATATATTTCTCTCTGGAGATGTTCCCTCCTGTTGCGGAGAGGCTCGGGAGTCAACACGTGAGGCGTCGGCGGCGGGGGGTTGTGTTGTCGGCAGGGCGCTGCTATTTCTAATCACTCAACACACGGAAAGTGTCCACAACTGTTAGGAGCTCCTTATCTCATGGCTCTGTCAATATGCCTCTGTGTGTGCTATCACAGCGCACCACACCGCGGCTTCACACACACACACACACACACACACACACACACACACACACACACACACACACACACACACACACACACACACACACACACACACACACACACACACACACACACACACACACACACACACACACACACACACACACACACACACACACACACACACACACACACACACACACACACACACACACACACACACACACACACACACACACACACACACACATATATATGTATACATCACTTCAGGGGACATTACATTGACTTACATGCATTTCCTAGAGACTTATCCTAACCATAACCATAACCACCACATGCCTAACCCTTACCCTTACCCTTACCAAGTCTTCACCCTAAAATTAATGGTTCCCCTCATGGGGACCTCCAATTTGTCCCCATAAGGGAGGCGAGTCCCCACACGTGACTATGTAAACAGATTTAGGTCCCCACAAGTATAGTAATGCTAGTCCACACACACACACACACACGCACACACACACACACACACACACACACACACACACACACACGCACACACACACACACACACACACACACACTTTTAGTCTTTTTTCTACAAAACACTTCTCAGTTTTTGCCCAATCCTTCAAACAAACATGCACTAATTGTTCCCCACTGCAGAATGTGTGTGTGCGGAATGTGTGTGTCCAGAATGTGTGTGTGCAGAATGTGTGTGTGCAGAATGTGTGTGTGCAGAATGTGTGTGTGCTGAATGTGTGTGTGCTGAATCATCAGTACGTTATTCAACACACTCAAAACCTCCCTGCAAACATTCACCAATGGGTTTGCCAACATCTATCAAGTCTGTGTGAACGCGTTGAAGGCGGGATATCTCTGCAGCTCAACAACACTTCAAATATATATGAGATATTTTCACATATTTTTGCTGAAGTTTTTAAATCGGGATGAAGGTTTATTTGATGTTAGTGCCATAAAAACATGTTTGCTTGTATGCTACGTTTTTCCACGCGAAAAATAACTGATCACTTTCGGTAGGTTTTGTCACTGTTGCCTTTTTTGATTCAGAAAGGTTTGCTTCTGTCGACCTCGCAGCAGCCTCAGTTCACAATACGCTTATAATCGTTCAGACGAGAGCAAACTGATGAACCGGTTAATCGCTAAGGAGGAGAACCTGCCGGCTAGATGAGCTGTGACTGAGTCTTTAGAGACGATTAGATGAACCGCAGTGTTTTTAGCACCAGAAGAAGAAAACACTCGACTGTACACACGGTGGTGGAGGTTATCGTGTGAGGACTTGAAATTATGCGTGAAACTTAAGTGGAATGCTCATTAAAATCCTTGGGTGGGCTTAGCACAAATAAAAGTATAAAATATATTCGTTAACTTCGCTGGAAATGTTGGTGTTTTTTGGTTATTCTGTCGTTTCCCCCCAATATACAACATCTGTACTTGCTAGCCAATACGGTATGCTTTAGTGACATGCAACATGTGGTTATATATTAAGTTACACACACATACACTTATGTACAATATGTTCTGCTAATAATATTATTACTACTGTCTGTTGCTTCTTAGGTAGTCCATAGCAACAAGAATATGTATGTTATTATGGAAATATATGTGTATAAATATATGATTTAGTTGTATTACTGAAATCTACAATGTTAAACTTATTTTATTTTAAATATACTGACTTATTTATCATCATTCCACTCCAAGTAGGGAACGAGTCCTTACCCCAAGGGAAGGAGTTCAAGTATCTCGGGGTCTTGTTCTCGAGTGAGGGAACAATGGAGCGTGAGATGGGCCGGAGAATCGGAGCAGCGGGAGCGGTACTGCAGTCGTCGTGGTGACGAAAAGGGAGCTGAGCCAGAAAGCAAAGCTCTCCGTCTACCGGGCCATTTTCGTTCCTACCCTCACCTACGGTCATGAAGGATGGGTCATGACCGAAAGAACGAGGTCGTGGATACAAGCGGTCGAGATGGGTTTCCTCCGCAGGGTGGCTGGCGTCTCCCTTAGGGATAAGGTGAGAAGTTCGGTCATCAGGGAGGGACTCGGAGTTGAGCCGCTCCTCCTTCGCGTCGAAAGGAGCCAGTTGAGGTGGTTCGGGCACCTAGTTAGGATGCCACCTGGGCGCCTCCCTAGGGAGGTGTTCCAGGCACGTCCAGCTGGGAGGAGACCGAGGGGTAGACCTAGGACCAGGTGGAGGGGTTATATCTCTTCTGGCCTGGGAGCGCCTTGGGATCCCCCAGTCAGAGCTGGTTGATGAGGGGAAAGGAAGTTTGGGGCTCTCTGCTGGAACTGATACCCCCGAGACCCGACCACGGACAAGCGGGAGAAGATGGATGACTTATTTATTTTCCCTGAATGTGTACTTCTGTACATTTTGTGTTTTATTTTATTCTAAATACTATGTGCATGCCTTTTGATCTAATAGTATGTTATTGTTGTTTTGTGTCTCTGTCTATACTGCTGTAACGATGTAAACGTCCCGTCTTTGGGACAAATGAAGGAACTCTGATTCTGAACATATGTCTTTTAGACCGACTGTTTCTCGGCAGAAGAACTTTTTTTAACGTGAATGTATTCAACTTTTTCATTTTAGGAGATGAATACTTCACAGATTCCTCAGGATTTCAAAGGACTCTTTTGTCAGCGGCCTCTGAGAGGGAAGAAGAGAAGGAGACAGAAACACGTCTGCAAACACGAGGACATGTCAGCCCTGCACAATGTCAGAACGCCACGATGAGCCGGGTCGGACTCACACCGTAGCTTTGATATTTACCTCAACCTAAACTCTCATTGGGTTTCTAATATGGGATCTGGAATAAAGTAAGGATATAGACGCACATCAGGCACCTATCATGAGCACGAACACTGTGAAAATAAAATTGACATTGCATTTTATGTTGACCTTTACATTGTGTTATGTTACATTTCTTTACTTTTCATTATCTGGTATAGTATAATTATTTTAACCCATACACATGGCTTTGTTTAAAGGGGCCTTCATTTGCTTTTTGGAGTCTTCCTTTCACTGAAATATCTGTTGACTTTAATTACATGTATTAACAGATATCTGTTGACATGATACATTTAATTAAAGTCAACGTTTTAGTATATTTTTTGTTATTTTGCCATAAAACTTGAGGTCGTTGACCAAAAACGATGTATTTTGATAACGGAGGGTCGGCGGGGCGGGGGCTTAACAGGTTAAAGTCAACGTCTCAGATTTCCTGTAGTGATTTTTTGGTTATTTTGCATCAAAATGTAAGGTCATTGACCGACAACGATGTATTTGGATAACGGAGGGCTATATATATATATATATATATATATATATAACCCATATACATGGCTTTGTTTAAAGGGGCCTTCATTTGCTTTTCTGTGTCTTCCTTTCACTGAAATATCCGTTGACTTTAATTAAATGTATTACGTCAACAGATTTCACATAACTGTATTAGGTTAGTTGAAAGCAATCGTATTAAGTTGAGCACAATTAAACGTATTATTATTGCTTTCAACTAACGCAATACAGTTACGTGAAATCTGTTGACGTAATACATTTAATTAAAGTCAACGTTTCAGTATATCTTTTTATTTTGCCATAAAACTTGAGGTCGTTGACCAAAAACGTTGTCTTTGGATAACGGAGGGCTATTTGACTGACTTGCCTCTACATATTAATATTTCGTAAGTTGAATTAAAAAAAAGGACACACAGTAACAGGGCGCGTGCATGCCTGATGAGAAGCATCAGATCTGCAGTGTTTTCATCCAACCGGCCTCCATGAAGCCTCCGGCGTCGGAGCATCCACTCTCCGTCCTCCACAAAGAGCTCATTACGAGCATTCAGGATGTGAGTGCTGTGTTTGCAAACCCTTGATGCTAAACCGCTAATATAGTGTTTCGGAAAGTGGCTGCAAAATTAAAACGGCAATCATTTGTGTCACAGCATGAGGGACTCCTTTGATATTCTGAACACACCGTTTAATCAGCTCTGACGCGGCGCCTGGATATTAACTTATAACGGTATCTATTTAACATGTTTTATATATTTCGCCATCAGCAGCTAAAACGCATTTGTATCTTAACAATATTTATTAATACACCACTTCTTATTTCATAATCTACATTTAAATATGTGTTATTGTTGTGATATATTGTACATTGTTACTTTAAATTGCTATATTAAAAAAAAAAATGCCAATTAATTTTATTTCGTCTTTTTATGGCACATTTTTATTTACTTTTTAGGTTTATATAATATTATTAATTAAATGGCTTTTCTTGCTCCTTTAAAAAAAAAGAAATGGAGTATCCCTAACCGTCTATTCTATGCTATTGTAACTTTTAATTTGACATTTTTACTTAACTGTTTATATAATTACTTCTAATTTATCTTTTAATTTAACTTTTCTACATTTATATACATGTGTTGTATTATTTTAAATACTTGTTAAAATAATTATCTTTTGTTGTTCCTACTTCATTTTATAAATAAAGTAAATATCACAAAAATATTTTTCAGTTTGACTTTTTATGTCTATTTTAATTTAATACTTTTTAGGTTCATATTTCTAAGAGGTAAAAAGGGTTTAGCATTATGATCTGTTATTGCCTTTCTTTAAATCTAAAATGGAGGAACTGTCAGAACCTTTTATGTTTAATTTCCCCTTTTTTCATATTTTTTGTTTCTTTTGTTTCGCTGATTCATATAATTAACTTCTAACGTAAGTATAAATATGTTTTGTTTATTCTAAAGTGAAGCAACTGTTAAAAAACTAGTATTTTTCATACATATCTTAATGTTGTTAAGATACCCTGCTGCTCTTCTGTAATAAGAGAATTATGCACGACAATATTTAATAAAATCTGAATAAATGTCCCTTTTCTTTCCTAACAGTAAAGCTGTCACTGGTCCGTCCACGGGGCGCACAGATGTCAACACACACTGGACACACAGCATGGAGGATATTGTTGTCCCAAACTCTACAGACATCCTCCAACTTCGTTTAGAAATTATTTAGAGCTGCTCACCCAGCAGGCAAGTGCTTCATAACTGCTGCCGTTTCCCCCAGCGAGGTCCGCCCCCGACCAGCTGCCACGCTGGGGAAACAAAATCAGACGCACCTAAAGTCATTTCACCTCTCCGGAGTGTGTGATGCAGCCAAAGGGCCACAGACGTCCACATCTTCCTCTCACTCACATCACTCCACTCCAACAACACACAAGTACACACGTCCTTTACTCAAGTAGAAGTACAGATACTCGTGTTTAAACATACTCTGGTGAAAGTAGAAGTACTGACTAAACTTCTTTACTCAAGTCAAAGTAAAGAGGCTTTGAAGTGTCCTTAAGTAAAAAGTACCCATAACTAGCAGCTGTTTTAAAGAGTACCTGACCTCCCTTTATATGAATAGAACAATAATGTCATTGTTAGATAATGAATGTTTCCATGCTGAACAACGGCAACATGACAACGTTTCCATTGGTCCCTCTTCTTTAGAGAAGACCAGGAAGTGATGGATACACGGATCGTGTTCCAACCAATAGGCACGCAGTGACTCTAAAGAATAATGATCACGCACCAACACACATTCAGACTAAAGGAACCAGCTGTTTGGGAAATGAGAGAAGTAGAAAGTACAGGTATTTGAGTTCAACATGAGAGAAGTAGAAAGTACAGGTATTTGAGTTCAACATGTAAGAAGTAGAAAGTACAGGTATTTGTGTTCAACATGTAAGAAGTAGAAAGTAAAGGTATTTGAGTTCAACATGTGAGAAGTAGAAAGTACAGGTATTTGTGTTCAACATGTGAGAAGTAGAAAGTACAGGTATTTGTGTTCAACATGTAAGAAGTAGAAAGTACAGGTATTTGAGTTCAACATGTAAGAAGTAGAAAGTACAGGTATTTGTGTTCAACATGTAAGAAGTAGAAAGTACAGGTATTTGTGTTCAACATGTAAGAAGTAGAAAGTACAGGTATTTGAGTTCAACATGTAAGAAGTAGAAAGTACAGGTATTTGTGTTCAACATGTAAGAAGTAGAAAGTACAGGTATTTGTGTTCAACATGTAAGAAGTAGAAAGTACAGGTATTTGTGTTCAACATGTAAGAAGTAGAAAGTAAAGGTATTTGTGTTCAACATGTAGTAACAAGAAGTCAAAGTAAAAAGTCGTCAGAAAAATAAGTAGTGGAGTAAAGTAGTGATACCAGAAAAATGTACTTAAGTACAGTAACAAAGTATTTGTACTCCACTACTTCCCACCTCTGGCAATATATATATATATATGTCGTTAATAACTGTTCGATATATACCTGGCTGCATCTTCAGAACTGTTAAAACCCCTGTCACACTGTCCCGAAATTTGTGTTCTGTGAAACTAAAAAGGATATAATATATTATTTTGAAGGACAGTTGACAGGAAGTTGTTGTTGCTATGGAAACAACATTACGGAGAAAACGTAATATCTTCTACATATAAAGACGGATAAAGTAAAGAACAAAGTCTGAAGATATCAGTACAGTATCATAGTACTGTAACATAATTGTTGTTGGTACTTTCGTTGCAGTTGTACGTCTTAAATGTAATGTAAATGTTGCCTTCGTGTGGTTCGGGGCCATCTTCGTGCGAAATTCACAATTCCATATTCGTGTGTCCATCGGGTGTACATTTCGGGACAGTGTGACAGGGGCTTAATGGATGTGTATTTTGTAAATTGTGTAATATTTTAATTTGTTAGTTCTCAGGTAACATTAAGCTGTCTTTGGCTGTTTTCTGTAACCCGTGTACATTTCCCCTCTGTGGGACGAACTAAGGGACTCTGACTCTGAACATTTGTCTCTAAGACCTATGAAACGGGAATTTCTTCAACTTCTTCATTTTAGATCAATAGTTCCTAGATTCCTCATCATTTGAAAATAACATCAAGGTATTCTGATTCTCAGAAACATGCTAAACTCCTCGGCTGCAGAGTTTCTGATCGTGTTAAACAGCAGAGGACATGAAGCTGAAACTATGCAAACAAGAGGCTCAGCTGGATCATCTCCTCGACTAAAGCCGCCCTAACATCCTCAACGTGTGTGTGAGGGCTGGAGTGTGTGAGGGCTGCACTGGGGAGGGTGTGTGTGAGGACTGGAGTGTGTGAGGGCTGCACTGGGGAGGGTGTGTGTGAGGACTGGAGTGTGTGAGGGCTGCACTGGGGAGGGTGTGTGTGAGGACTGGAGTGTGTGAGGGCTGCACTGGGGAGGGAGTGTGTGTACATCTCCGTGGGAAAGAACAGGAAGTGTAACTCGACACTATTCCGATAGTGGAAAAAGATCATTTTGAATGTTTTGTGATATGATTTGCGATACAGGGAATTACTATAGCAAAGAAACATATATAAATATGTATATTAATGATCATGGCAGATATTGTATTTTTTTAAAGATCATTTTTAGGCCAGATTGCCTTTTTTGAGATGCGGAGTATGCGGCGGATCCACGGTGGGATTTTTTGAGAGGATCGATACCAAACAAGGTTTTTCTTATTAAGTCTGTAGAATAACAACTTCCCTGTTTTTATATATCTCTACTTGATCAAATATTGCTTTTGCCGCGATGTTGGATGGTCACTTGTCCATTTTGCCATATCCATAAGATTCCAATTCAGCAGCCCTACTAACGTCTGCTCGCAAATCATTCAACAATATCAAACAAAGAAATGAAGTAAGAAATGATATCAATACTAAAAGAGAACACATTTAAATGTCGTTTAGGATGTTCTTGTGATGCTAATGCTAATGCTAAATGTACCTTGTGTCCACATGTGTAAAGGAAGAGGCATAATGAAGTACGGACCGTTTTTAAGGCAATGCAACTTTGGAAAACATAATCAAACAATGGCAAAATTGTACTTTTCTTTGCATGTCATCACCCTGACCTCTGACCCCTGACCTCTGACCTCTGAAAGCCTGCAGTATATACATAACGGTGATGAATGAGCGACTCTTACCCTGTAGTAGTCGCTGCTGTAGATGTCCCGGGACATGCCGAAGTCTCCGATCTTCACCAGCAGGCCGTTGCCCACCAGGCAGTTGCGTGTTGCCAGGTCTCTGTGCACGAAGTGCTGCGACCCCAGGTACACCATGCCCGAGGCGATCTGCGTGGCGATGTGCAACATCTGGGACAGACCCAGCTCCCCGTTGGACTGCAGCGGCTGGCCGTCCACCAGGATCATGGCGTCCGGACCGTGGGCTCTGAGGAGCAGGAGAGGACTCTTTAAAGTAGAGACACTACATCCTGATATACACCTGAACATCAGCAGGAGAGGACTCTTTAAAGTAGAGACACTGCATACTGATATACACCTGAACATCAGCAGGAGAGGACTCTTTAAAGTAGAGACACTACATACTGATATACACCTGAACATCAGCAGGAGAGGACTCTTTAAAGTAGAGACTCTACATACTGATATAGACCAGAACATCAGCAGGAGAGGACTCTTTAAAGTAGATACACTACATACTGATATACACCTGAACATCAGCAGGAGAGGACTCTTTAAAGTAGAGTCACTACATACTGATATACACCTGAACATCAGCAGGAGAGGACTCTTTAAAGTAGAGACACTACATACTGATATACACCTGAACATCAGCAGGAGAGGACTCTTTAAAGTAGAGACACTACATACTGATATACACCTGAACATCAGCAGGAGAGGACTCTTTAAAGTAGAGACACTACATACTGATATACACCTGAACATCAGCAGGAGAGGACTCTTTAAAGTAGAGACACTGCATACTGATATACACCTGAACATCAGCAGGAGAGGACTCTTTAAAGTAGAGACACTACATACTGATATACACCTGAACATCAGCAGGAGAGGACTCTTTAAAGTAGAGACACTACATACTGATATACACCTGAACATCAGCAGGAGAGGACTCTTTAAAGTAGAGACACTACATACTGATATGCACCTGAACATCAGCAGGAGAGGACTCTTTAAAGTAGAGACACTACATACTGATATACACCTGAACATCAGCAGGAGAGGACTCTTTAAAGTAGAGACACTACATACTGATATACACCTGAACATCAGCAGGAGAGGACTCTTTAAAGTAGAGACACTACATACTGATATACACCTGAACATCAGCAGGAGAGGACTCTTTAAAGTAGAGACACTACATACTGATATACACCTGAACATCAGCAGGAGAGGACTCTTTAAAGTAGAGACACTAATACTGATATACACCTGAACATCAGCAGGAGAGGACTCTTTAAAGTAGAGACACTACATACTGATATACACCTGAACATCAGCAGGAGAGGACTCTTTAAAGTAGAGACACTACATACTGATATACACCTGAACATCAGCAGGAGAGGACTCTTTAAAGTAGAGACACTACATACTGATATACACCTGAACATCAGCAGGAGAGGACTCTTTAAAGTAGAGACACTACATACTGATATACACCTGAACATCAGCAGGAGAGGACTCTTTAAAGTAGAGACACTAATACTGATATACACCTGAACATCAGCAGGAGAGGACTCTTTAAAGTAGAGACACTACATACTGATATACACCTGAACATCAGCAGGAGAGGACTCTTTAAAGTAGAGACACTACATACTGATATACACCTGAACATCAGCAGGAGAGGACTCTTTAAAGTAGAGACACTACATACTGATATACACCTGAACATCAGCAGGAGAGGACTCTTTAAATTAGAGACACTACATACTGATATACACCTGAACATCAGCAGGAGAGGACTCTTTAAAGTAGAGACACTACATACTGATATACACCTGAACATCAGCAGGAGAGGACTCTTTAAAATAGAGACACTACATACTGATATACACCTGAACATCAGCAGGAGAGGACTCTTTAAAATAGAGACACTACATACTGATATACACCTGAACATCAGCAGGAGAGGACTCTTTAAAGTAGAGACAATACATACTGATATACACCTGAACATCAGCAGGAGAGGACTCTTTAAAGTAGAGACACTACATACTGATATACACCTGAACATCAGCAGGAGAGGACTCTTTAAAGTAGAGACACTTCATACTGATATACACCTGAACATCAGCAGGAGAGGACTCTTTAAAGTAGAGACACTACATACTGATATACACCTGAACATCAGCAGGAGAGGACTCTTTAAAGTAGAGACACTACATACTGACATGAACATCAGCAGGAGAGGACTCTTTAAAGTAGAGACACTACATACTGATATACACCTGAACATCAGCAGGAGAGGACTCTTTAAAGTAGAGACACTACATACTGATATACACCTGAACATCAGCAGGAGAGGACTATTTAAAGTAGAGACACTACATACTGATATACACCTGAACATCAGCAGGAGAGGACTCTTTAAAGTAGAGACACTACATACTGATATACACCTGAACATCAGCAGGAGAGGACTCTTTAAAGTAGAGACACTACACACTGATATACACCTGAACATCAGCAGGAGAGGACTCTTTAAAGTAGAGACACTTCATACTGATATACACCTGAACATCAGCAGGAGAGGACTCTTTAAAGTAGAGACGCTACATACTGATATACACCTGAACATCAGCAGGAGAGGACTCTTTAAAGTAGAGACACTACATACTGATATGCACCTGAACATCAGCAGGAGAGGACTCTTTAAAGTAGAGACACTACATACTGATATACACCTGAACATCAGCAGGAGAGGACTCTTTAAAGTAGAGACACTACATACTGATATACACCTGAACATCAGCAGGAGAGGACTCTTTAAAGTAGAGACACTACATACTGATATACACCTGAACATCAGCAGGAGAGGACTCTTTAAAGTAGAGACACTACATACTGATATACACCTGAACATCAGCAGGAGAGGACTCTTTAAAGTAGAGACACTACATACTGATATACACCTGAACATCAGCAGGAGAGGACTCTTTAAAATAGAGACACTACATACTGATATACACCTGAACATCAGCAGGAGAGGACTCTTTAAAATAGAGACACTACATACTGATATACACCTGAACATCAGCAGGAGAGGACTCTTTAAAGTAGAGACAATACATACTGATATACACCTGAACATCAGCAGGAGAGGACTCTTTAAAGTAGAGACACTACATACTGATATACACCTGAACATCAGCAGGAGAGGACTCTTTAAAGTAGAGACACTTCATACTGATATACACCTGAACATCAGCAGGAGAGGACTCTTTAAAGTAGAGACACTACATACTGATATACACCTGAACATCAGCAGGAGAGGACTCTTTAAAGTAGAGACACTACATACTGATATACACCTGAACATCAGCAGGAGAGGACTATTTAAAGTAGAGACACTACATACTGATATACACCTGAACATCAGCAGGAGAGGACTCTTTAAAGTAGAGACACTACATACTGATATACACCTGAACATCAGCAGGAGAGGACTCTTTAAAGTAGAGACACTACACACTGATATACACCTGAACATCAGCAGGAGAGGACTCTTTAAAGTAGAGACACTTCATACTGATATACACCTGAACATCAGCAGGAGAGGACTATTTAAAGTAGAGACACTACATACTGATATACACCTGAACATCAGCAGGAGAGGACTCTTTAAAGTAGAGACACTACATACTGATATACACCTGAACATCAGCAGGAGAGGACTCTTTAAAGTAGAGACACTACACACTGATATACACCTGAACATCAGCAGGAGAGGACTCTTTAAAGTAGAGACACTTCATACTGATATACACCTGAACATCAGCAGGAGAGGACTCTTTAAAGTAGAGACGCTACATACTGATATACACCTGAACATCAGCAGGAGAGGACTCTTTAAAGTAGAGACACTACATATTGATATACACCTGAACATCAGCAGGAGAGGACTCTTTAAAGTAGAGACACTACATACTGATATACACCTGAACATCAGCAGGAGAGGACTCTTTAAAGTAGAGACACTACATATTGATATACGCCTCTTCATGATGTGTTGTATCATTTTTGTGTTATGACCTTCTCTTAAAGTTATATAATTGCACTTATAACTTCTGAATGTGTGAACCTTTTCCAGCAGGTCAGACACTGACCTCTGACCTCTGACCTTATTTCAGAGTGCTAATAAACCCTTATTCCGGAGCCCTTTTGTAGCTACGGAGAATTAGCATCACAAATACAGGCTGTTCGAAATATTAACGACAACCTGCAAGCACTTAGGCGGTTTTAATTGCACTGTTTTAATTTATCGTGTGGCCTGTTATACATGTGGTACATTATATATTCCTTCACCGAGGAACTTCAGTCCACATATTGAAGCTGGGTCTAAAACTGTCCTCGGTGACGATGGAGAGAAACTAATTTCCTTCCCGTCACTTCTCCATTCGGGAAAACCTCTCTCAGGCTGTCTCTCCGTTATCTGCTCACTACTCTTGGCTTTTAGCACGAGTGTGATTCCGCTCGGAAAGTAAAAGATTACACGTACGGTATTACGCGATCAGGATACAAGGAGAAGATAACTGTATTCCCTTAAAGTTGTAAAAGGATCAGATGTTATCTCTTCTCTGTGAGCTGAGCTGTTCTGTAGGATAATACTTTAAGTGTGAATAATTCAGCCGGTGAACCTACCGTTATCTTTTTAGATTACGTTGCCGATTACATTTTCTTACAGGTAACTAGTTATTGTAATGGACTACATGTTTTCTTCCTTAGTTTTCATATTTGTGTCACTCCACTTTTCTGCAGGTCGTCCTCCGATTATCTGAAAGTAACGCCGGACACATCAGATCCTCGTTTCCATTCCTACTGATTCCACACATATCATTTGTTAAATGCGTCCAACAGGACCCATAGACCGAACAGCAGCCGCGCCTTGCACCTCGCATGAAAGCATTTCATCATTCGCGACATTGCCTTTCATTTCAGGAATGATTTCCCAACAGAAAGTGAAACACACACACACACACACACACACACACACGTTCACACACAGCTGTCAGCGCTCTTGATAACACACACTTCTCTCTCAGACTCCTCCTGTGAACACCGGCTCCACTTCCTGGTACCAGAGCGCTCGCTGTTCAGCCGTCGTGTGGCTTTTGTCGGAGCTTATCAGAGGTCACGTCCCTCGGTAGAGTCTGGCATTACGGAACAAAAGCACTCAAAGCCGTGGAGATGGGTGGATATCAAAACCTTTTCTTTCACCCTGATCGAAGTTCTTATCAAAGTTCTTTAACTAAAGAAACGTAGTACTCTTCCTGTTTCGTAAGGAGCTAGGATCTAGTGCAGGGGTCACCAACCTTTTTTAGGGCGAGGGCTACAAGTCGTGAGCTACTTTTACTCCTGTTTTTTTGTTTTTTGCAGTGTATATATTTTGCACATTTTAACATTATTATATGCTGACCTTTAACCTTTGTGTGCTGTTTGGGTCTGTGGGACTTTCAGTGTTTACTAAAAGAACAAGAATTCCATTTAATTATTTTAACCTGCTTTATTTGGGGGTGGACGGGCCTCACCTCCTCTAGGGGGGTCCTAACCTCCTCTAGGGGGGTCCTCACCTCCTCTAGGGGGGTCCTAACCTCCTCTAGGGGGGTCCTCACCTCCTCTAGTGGGGTCCTCACCTCCTCTAGGGGGGTCCTCACATCTTCTAGGGGGGCCTCACCTCATCTAGGGGGGGCCTCACCTCCTCTAGGAGGGTCCTCACCTCCTCTAGGGGGGTCCTCACCTCCTCTAGAGGGGGCCTCACCTCCTCTAGGGGGGGCCTCACCTCCTCTAGGGGAGCCTCACCTCCTCTAGGGGGGTCCTCACCTCCTTTAGGGGGGGACTCACCTCCTCTAGGGGGGTCCTCACCTCCTCTAGAGGGGGCCTCACCTCCTCTAGGGAGGGCCTCACCTTTTCTAGTGGGGGCCTCACCTCCTCTAGAGGGGGCCTCACCTCCTCTAGGGGAGCCTCACCTCCTCTAGGGGGGTCCTCACCTCCTTTAGGGGGGTCCTCACCTCCTTTAGGGGGGTCCTCACCTCCTTTAGGGGGGTCCTCACATCCTCTAGGGGGGCCTCACCTCCTCTAGGGGGGTCCTCACCTCCTTTAGGGGGGGGGCTCACCTCCTCTAGGGGGGCCTCACCTCCTCTAGGGGGGGCCTCACCTCCTCTAGGGGGGCCTCACCTCCTCTAGTGGGGGCCTCACCTCCTCTAGAGGGGGCCTCACCTCCTCTAGGGGGGGCCTCACCTCCTCTAGTGGGGGCCTCACCTCCTCTAGAGGGGGCCTCACCTCCTCTAGGGGAGCCTCACCTCCTCTAGGGGGGTCCTCACCTCCTTTAGGGGGGTCCTCACATCCTCTAGGGGGGCCTCACCTCCTCTAGGGGGGTCCTCACCTCCTTTAGGGGGGGGGGCTCACCTCCTCTAGGGGGGTCCTCACCTCGTCTAGGGGGGTCCTCACCTCCTCTAGGGGGGGGCTCACCTCCTCTAGGGGGTCCTCACCTCCTCTAGGGGGGGCTCACCTCCTCTAGGGGGGTCCTCACCTCCTCTAGGGGGGGCCCTCACCTCCTCTAGGGGGGTCCGGGGGCATGCACCCCCGGGAAGAGTTTTTTTAAATGTTGATGTGAAATGCATCAATCTGCTGCACTTTGAGCACAACATGAATTTATAGATACAGCTCTCAGCTCTCATATGAAAGGGAGCTGTATATATATATATATATATATATGATCACAACCAACAACACATCATTTAAACTTGTTTATGCTGATCTTATGTTACCTAGTTAGCATTCTTTATTTCTATGTATGCATATTTTACTAATCACTCCCTTTTTAAACTGTTTTTTTTACCGTCCTACAGTAAAGGTGCTCTCTCTCTCTCTCTCTCTCTCTCTCTCTCTCTCTCTCTCTCTCTCTCTCTCTCTCTCTCTCTCTCTCTCTCTCTCTCTCTCTCTCTCTCTCTCTCTCTCTCTCTCTCTCTCTCTATTTTGAAAAGAGTGGGGGACATGTCCCCCCTGTCCCCAGTGGAAATTACGCCATGCGTGTGTGTGCGTCGAGTGCAATAAATATATAGGCAAGTTGCAACACACACACAGTAAAACTCTGCCCCTCATGTGCTGCATAGGCTGCATGCTAGGCTGTTCAATGGGGCTGATGTGTAGATTCTGCCAGAAGGAAAATCACGGTGAGCTGCCACGTTGCTTTTCTTCCCGACTGCAACGCTGGTCCAGCAAATCAAGCAAGAACGTGATTGGTCGATATGCATTGTGGGGGTGGGGGGAGGAGGGGTGTTGTAGTAATTAGATCGAGTTCGCTATGATTTAGGTTTCCTTTATGCATAGGGTAAATTCTTTTAATTACTTTTCCTTTTTTGTTTTGTGTATTTTATACATTTTGGATTTGCTTGGCGAGCTATTTTTAGAACATGCCCCGCGGGCGACTCACGTTGCCCCTGCGGGCGACTGAGTGCCCGCGGGCACCGTGTTGGCTACCCCTGATCTAGTGTTTATATCACATTTTGCTTCGATATTTTAACCATAATTGACACTACTCAGCCGGGGCAAGACCTCGTGATGTTTTTAAAAATGAGAAATCCTTTATTTGTCCCAACCAAAGAAATATCAATGTTACAGTAAAGGGGACAGTGCTGACAAACGCACATCCAATCAGTATAGCTAAAATATTTAGAGTCTTGAAGAGATAGGAGGACATTTTGTTCTTAGAACCAATATCGGACAAATTCTTCTCAAAATAAGTTTGTTTGCAGAAAAAATATGTTTTAGTGTCACGATGTTTTCAGAGAAATGTGGCGTGGCAAAAACTGGTTCAACTGGACTATGGGGTGAAATAATCCGTCACAATCGTAGCTCAATTGGAGTTAGAGGACTCAAACTGAACTAGTCTCCTAAAGAGGCGTGTTGTATCTGCCGCGCAATCTACTTTCCAAAGCGTAAAAGTAACCGGTTTAACTTTTAATGCTGTCAAACCAGTACCCTGAGTGAAAAGGCTTCGAGCTAAGGTAACACACACACACACACACACACACACACACACCCTGCATCATGTTTCCGCCTGCTTTACTTCTTCCTGTCTGTTCATGTGACTCATCTCCAAGCTGCTCAGCCAGCAGTCGCTCCGTACATTAAGGTTAACCCTCGGTGAGAACTGACCTGAGGAATTTGTTGAGGTCTCCATGCTTCATGTACTCGAACACCATGATGAGAGGGTCTCCGTCGACACACACTCCGTAGAATTTAACGATGTGGTCGTGCTGCAGGTTGGTCAGCAGCTCCGCCTCCCTCTGGAAGTCCTTTCTCGCCGACAGATTGGGATCCTTCAATGTCTGAAAGGACGAATAGAAAAGTCAGCTAAGCACATTGCAAACGGAAAAACATAACGATGGCTGGTTGGGACACGTTTAGAGAAGCCAGTGTATCCATGACAGCCTTCATTGACTTACAATCATTTGTCTGACGATTAATTAAAATTAATTAATTAAAAAAAACATATAATTCCTGTTACTTAAAGGTGGGGTAGGTAAGTTTCAGAAACCGGCTCGAGATACACTTTGTGTTATATTCCATGGAATGCTCTGAACATCCCGATAGCAATGAATATCTGAAGTGCTTTGACAATAAATCCATAAAAAAATGTCATCTGTTGAAGCCGTAATACTGTAACAAGTACATCCAATCCGTTTAGGCCCGGCTAAACGGATTGGATGGCCTACCTGCCTGTCAGCCTTCCATCGGGGCACAAACTTATCTCGTGCCCTCATTGGTCATGTGCGCGTTCGTGTGTGTTGGGGGAGGGGCTCTGTGAGGAAGTGGCAGATTTTCTCCGGTTGTGTATTTTCAAATTCTAGCCGGTTTCTCAAACTTACCTACCCCACCTTTAAATCATAATAAGATTTCCGGTATGTTCATTCTTGAAGCAGCTTCCTGACAACATTTGACATTTTTGACCGCACAAATTCCCAATGGACACTTGAACGCAACATACATTTTCAAATCTGTTCCAAAAAGCACCAACACTTTGAGAGCGAAGTCATTGTTTCCGTGTTGTTCTTCGTCACATCCGGTGTCCGGCCCCTACATGTTGCTGCAATATCAGCTGCACTCCATCCTTCTTTCTCCAGCTTTATCTACAATCCAATTAAACCTCCTCTGTTTTAATCATCCATTCAGTTCACCCAATTTGTCCTTGAAGTGATGGCCATGCTAGAGGAGTAGCTCTCGTCTTCACATGTCTGTAGTTCCCTTATTCCACAACTTTACAGACTTACATTTCTCTTACACAATATGTACATTCGTGTTTCTGAGAAGATGAATCCTGCTAACTTGTTGACTAATAAAGTTCATTCTAGTACCATGTAAAGTTAAATGGTACACAAATGCTTATCTTTTAATTCACTACAGATAATCAACGACCCTTGGAAGTCCAACGAAAACTTGTGATCCCCTGATTTCTCATCTACTGCATCAGAAGGTAAAAACTTCCCCATTGTTTTATTTATGAATAATCATCGGTATAACTCATGACCTTCCAATCCACTTTAATATGTTAACTTGACCTCATTGAAACCAGCATGGCAGTGGCATCAAGAGCACGCTAGCAGAGCAACTAGCATGGGCCTACAAAGTTAAAGAATTATGTTCTAGTTATTTTCATAAGACGACAGCAGTGTTAAGGGAATTCACCTAAACGTACCATTTCAATGGATAGAGGATTTCAGTTGTGCTACGGACATGTTAACAAAGACAATGAGTACAGTGATACATTCAGTGCAGTACAATTCAAGATTCCTGTCCAACGCAGCTTTTAGAAATAATCCAGCATGGCTCGACTCCTGGGGTGTGTTTAAAAAGTCCAACGAATTATGTTCCAGGTCTTTTCCTTAGAACTTTTTACTTCAGAGATATGCAACATTACTTTGGAAAAGACAACAGCAGTATAAAGATAATTCGCCGAAACGTACTGAATGCAATAGTCGAAGTTTTTCTTAGGAACAATTTTAACAAAGAAAATGAGTACACCGATAAGTTCAATGTTGTCCATCGCACTACAACACCTTTAAAAAAGGATCCTCCATTGAATCTGTAAAACATACATTTGGATTTTATCGACGGTTGAATGGTGAGTCGCTTTGAATGTTGATGCCGGGTGAATGGTCGGGCATAATGACCTCCGTTGCTTTCACAAAGGCTGGTACAGTGTGTGCTATACTAACAGAGATAATAGAGGGAGCATTGAAGCCCTGTTACGTAGCATTTAGCGAACTCCTCCATGGCTGCCACTTAGAGACCATGTTGGAGAAAAAGGCTATTCATCTGCAGTCATAGTCCTGGAACGAATCACTCTCTCCCTAACCAGTGGTTATTCCCAATCATCTGTTGCCGTTAGTTACTGCATACAGCTTAATGTTGTGAATGCTCCTTTGTCCTCAGCAGATCCATGGGAACAGAAACGGAAAGATAGTTTGATTATCGGGTTCACCTGATACGGCGCGGCATTGAGTCCAAACCAAATACAGTTACTTTCCTTTTATATTCATCAATAAAGCCTTGAAACTCTGCCCTTGTTGAAGAGTGTCGTCTTTGTTGTTTAGCAATACGGCGTACAGTGCGTGGCTCTGCATTATATCCACCTAATAATCCAGCGTGTCGCTTTCAGAGAGAAGGCTGGAACGACTTTACACAACAGAATTGATCTGATTGGTAGACGGATCGAGAAAGGACCGCTTTGAACTCCTCCGAAGTGGAGTGCTCAGAACAAATCAAATCTTGATGGGAGGGCAGTTGAAGGTGACAGTATCAGAAAACAAGGACAAATCAAATAACATGGCTTTTTTTGTTGGAGGAAATAAAAAGACTCTTGACACTTCATCCGCTACAAGAACACACAGCGACCTGCCTCTCTTGATCTCCCGCACTTCTGCTTTCTCATCTGCTGACATTATTGCAGACGCACAGACCTGGATGGAAATGCCTTTGTTCATATGTGCTGGAGAAGTGGTGGAGATGTACGGCACAGTAGGTAACATGGCCATACAAATCATATTACCGAATCAAACCACACTCTTACGGCCACTACACACGGCGGCGTGCGTTGAAGCTCGCCGACGGGCGTGTCTGAAGCTCGACCAACAACCAATCACATGAATCTCCCGCCCCGGACACACAAGCAGCGGTTTGATTGGCTAGAGCTTGTACTGGCATATGATTGGATTGGCTGACGCGTCCGTCGAAGCTTCAAAAGTAGAACATTGCTCTACTTTTGAAGATACGCTTTGCTCCCACAATGCAGTTCGGCGAACCGTGACGCCACCCCGTTCAAAGTGAATGGGCAGAAGCGTTGAAGCTTCAACGCAAGTGTGGCATACAGAGCCATCAGTGGGTTGATATAGCTACATTATTAGTAATTACATGGTTAACATGATTTGCAATTAATACAGCTCATGTTCAGAGGGTGGTGAGAATTGTCTGTGTGTTTTCTGATAAGGAATGGTTGGTTTATTGTTGGAAAAATTTAGTGTTATCTAGCAGTATGAAGTGTCTAACTCCGACCAGCAGAGGGCGCGTTCGCTACACGGTGTTGGGGACAAAGAGAAGTCTCGCGTGAAGTCACGGTGTTTGTGTGTGTGGCGAACTGTGATAATAATATATATATTTTGCTCTTTGCAGGTAAGAACGGAGAGTTGAAATTGTGTAATTGATGAGTGAATATGTTATGTGTGAGTTTATGATCCCGGTTGGATTTTATGTAGTAGTGTTTATGAACGTTACTTGTTCAGCAAACGTAACGTACTGAAAATGGCTAGTCAGCAGTTAGCACTGGTGGCCTTGTTAGCTTGAGGGAGCGTGAGGCGGATAAATAGAATAGAATAGAATAGATAAATAAATAAGTTAAAAGAGAGACATAAGTGATTTGGTTAATGTAGACATGATTGGCTGACTGTGTATCGGAGCAACAAATTGATATTGAATGTACAAGATGAAACTGGTCTGGAATAGCAATGCAACAGACATGATTATTGGTTGGATGTTGATGCAGATGTTCATTTTGTTTTTGTTAAATACGTGCAGAGAACGTAAACACACACTTGATTGAAGTCACGGTGTTTGTGTGTGGCGAACTGTGATAATAATATATATATTTTGCTCTTTGCAGAACAAAATAAAAGACTTTCAAATTAAATGTGTAGTGGAGGGCTACTTCACTCTGTACCACGCTACACACGCCGCCGTGTGTAGGGGCCGTTAAGGAAATGTTTCTTGTCTGGGCATCGCTCCAAAACAATACCTCCAAGTGCTCGACTAAGATCAATTGAGGCAAAGCACTGCCGTAGTTTAAAAAAAAAAATCATTACATGGTTTAGGACCAAAGTATATTGTTGAACTCCTGCATACTTACGAGCCATCAAGGTGCCTCAGGTCTTCTGGGACGGGTCTGCTATATTCATATGCATATTGTATTGGGCTTGTTAACACTTGAATACTGAGACAAGCACTAGGCAAATACCATCTTATTCTTAAAGGCATCCTATATTCTGCTTTTTGGGGTTTTCACGTTCCTGTTGTATTGGTTTGAGTGCATGTAAATGGTCTGCAAAGGCTACACTTCCCCCCAGCCTGAAACGCCTCCATTGGAGTCCTTTGTTTACTTCCTAAACATAGTGACATCACCACATAACACTCGCGCTTCTATTGGCTAGCGCTCCAACAAATTGTAAGTGATAAGGCTAAGGGACTTCTCGAAGCGGTTGACCAATCACACGAGAGCCGGCCAGCTAACCAATCAGAGCAGACTGGGCTCTGGTTTCAGACAGAGGGTGAACAAAAAAAACTATTCTTTTACAAATTAGACGCTTTGCATTGTGGGATTGTTGCCAGAAAGATGTGTAAATGACACGGACAATACTTATTTTGTTCCACGATGCAATGTTCCATACTGCGTCAAAGGCCTGTTGGCAGTCTTCATACGTGCGGTTCAGACAGAGGCGAGCAGGGGTCGTTCC